>CM024755.1:173526878-173584979 GCA_014218235.1 Colocasia esculenta
TCCTAATTTATTACAATGAGAACAACAATGAATATAATCTATTTTGTAGTTCTTATTGTTTTTATGATGTCTGTTTAGGACATAACTTTTTAAAACATTTTCTTTTACAGGGGCCATTTTCTGAGGCAACTTGGTTTCTTTTACAAATTTTGGTAATAGATATTTTCCTGGAATTACTGCTTGTTTTCCTTTTTCCAGAGGTATGTATCCAGGCCTTGCTTGTTATTTCCAGGTTTTGACCCTTTCAAACATAAAGCTAAGAAGTTTTTCCTTTTGTTAACTTTCTAACTGATTCTTTTAGGTAGAGATTTTCTTCAGTTAAAATTTTTAATTTTTCTTCTAACTCTAACTTTTCATTATTTTTACTTTTCAACCTTCATTCAAAAGATGATTATTTTCTTTACTATCTTTTAATTGTTCCTCTAATTGTTCCATTTCTGATTTAAGATCAGAATTAGTGTTTTCCAAACAGTAGGTTGTTCTGATATTTTTCAATTCTTTTACAACAACCTTGTGTTTATCATAAAGTTCATTAAAACATGATCTAAATCTTCAGATTCTGATCCTGAATCTGTGCAAGAATCAAAAGATGAGTTAAGATGTACCTCATCTAGTCCTACCATGAGGGCTAGATTTACCTGCTCTTTTTCCGATCTGAGCTTGATGATTCTGAGCTTGTGACCTCATCATTTTCCCAAGCAGCTGCCATTGCTTTTCTTTTGAATTTCTTGTGCTGCTTCTGGCTTTTCTGGTTGACCCGTCTTCTTGAGTCTTGGACAATCTGGTCTCAGATGTCCAGGTTTTCTGCATTCATAGCAGACTGGTCCTTTTTCCTTTTCCTCTTTTCTTTTGATCCTTCTTGATCCGTTTTTTCTTCTTCTTCAAAATTTTCTGAAGCTTGGACAATACTTCATCCTATTACAGTCTTCAGATCTCTACATCCTGGGAACTAGAAGAAGAGATGGAAGAGCGGCTACAACTTTAAGAGTGTTAGTGCATTTCATTTTAGATGAACTTTCAGATAATCGCTCCATATTTATTCATGTGCCATGAGAGAACTATTAAATTATCAATTGACAATTTGGTTAAGTCATGGGCTTCTTCAATAGCGTTACTTTAGGTGTCCATGAAACGGTTAAAGACCTAAGTATTTTTCTAACGGTTTCTTCATTGGAAGAGTTTTACCAAGAGAATTTAAGCCTACTACTATGCTTGAAAATCTATTATACATAGTAGTAATGTTTTCGCTTGAAAGCATTTTAAATTGTTCATATTGTGAAACAAGAATATCTATTCTAGTTTGTTTCACTTTATCCGTTCCTTCATAGTTATCTGCAATTTATCCCAAATTTCTTTAGCAGATTTGCATGCAGATACTCTACTAAATTCCTTTTTGGATAAGGCACAACATAAATAGTTCTTAGCTTTAAAGTTTAAAGATAGTTTATTTTTATCAGCTATTGTAATAGCAGTAGTGCCTGGAACAGGAACAACAACAAAATCACCTACCTCTATTACCTGCCACAGATCGAAGTCTGTGCCTCGAATGAAGCATTCCATTCGCATCTTCCAATATTGGTAGTCCTCTCCATCAAGAAAGGAGGTCTGGTGACTGATTGTCCTTCAGCATATCCTTGAGCTGCCATGGATCTTTACTCTAAGATCATTGGATCTTCTTTGAAAGTTCAGAGACTCGCTCTGATACCACTTGTTGGCCCTTTTGGTACGGCAGCAAGCAAACCTAGAGGGGGTTGAATGGGTTTTTCTGAAATCTGAAATAGAATCTTAAACACAGAAAATAACACTTGAAAGTTTGGTTAGTTTAGTGTGATAAAGAGTAGCAGTGCGGAAGCAATAAACAATCACACAAGGACACAGGAGATTTATCCTGGTTCGGCCCTTCCCACATGGAAGTCCTACGTCCAGTCCCCAAGCAACCTCTTGGGATTTCACTAACCAAGGGTACAGTCCCCCTTATGGACCTTACACACCCTGGATCCCCCACCAGGTCTTCTTCTCTTTCCCGGGCAAGAAGGCAGCCCACTTCTCTTACAGGTAAAGAAGCCACCTCCTGGAACAAACCCCAGTGCGGTTCTGCTAGACACAAACCCCTAGCTGGGTTAGACACTGTATACAGTCCTACAGCTGGACACAGATCTTCCTTAGAAGATCAGACTGAGAAGCTTTACAAGATTAACACTTGTGCAAAGCTTACAGTCACAAGCTCTCCCCAGATATACAATGAGCTCGGAGAGAAAACAAAGAGAGAAAGAAGGCTCGAATGCTTGAAAGCTTGGAAGCTTGAGAGCTTGAAATGCTTTGAATGCTTCTTCTTGGCTCAGGCTCTTTCTCTCTTTCTTGTTGTGTGTGGGTGAAGGTGCTTCTCACAGATGTACACTCCTTCAAAGATATTCAGGAAAAGGCTCTTGTGATCTTCAAAGTGCTCCTTCTTTTATATGAGCATTTTGAATGGATCCGTTGAAGAGATCCATTGGAGTTCTAGCCGTGCTCATCTCCTCTTCATTTGTCTTAATCAGACTCTGATGGTCTTCGATGTCTGTGAGCATAGAAGAGAGTGTTAGCATAAAAGAGTGTTTATGATAAATGATGCATGGTACTGTGCTTCTGCTAACATACTGAAAATAGTAGGTCATACTTTTTGACAGGATTCTGAAATATGCATGCAGCTTTTTGTCAGAAGATATTTGACTTTTTATTTAAGCGCAAGCATATTTGAAATATAAAGGCAATGTGTTTCAACAGATCCATGAAGAATTCGATATGAGCATGACTTATGAAATCGTTATAGGAACGATTTCTTAACAAATCGTTATGGGAACGATTTCTTACCAAATCACTGCGCTCAAAGAAGAAATCGTTGTGGCATCGACTTCTTAACAATCGTTGCGCTTACAGAAGAAATCGTTATGGCATCGACTTCTTGGAAATCATTTCGGTCACTTAAGGAATCGTTATGGGAACGACTCCTTATCAAATCAATACGCTCAAAGAAGAAATCGTTACGGCTACTTATCAAATCTTATGGCATCGACTTCTTAGCAAATCATTTCGGTCTCTTAAGGAGTCGTTATGGGAACGACTTCTTATCAAATCAATACGCTCAAAGAAGAAATCGTTACGGCTACTTATCAAATCGTTATGGCATCGACTTCTTAGCAAATCATTTCGGTCACTTAAGGAGTCGTTATGGGAACGACTTCTTATCAAATCAATACGCTCAAAGAAGAAATCGTTGTGGCATCGACTTCTTAACAAGTCGTTGCGCTTAATACTTTGGCACTTTAAACAGAAATCGATGTATATTGATTTAAACATCGATTTTATCATTTTAGTGCGCCAAATATTGCATCAATGAAAGACTTAGCTTTTGCTATGAGATTGATGCGACACAGATGAAACAAAATATTCAATTTAAGTTACATCATAATTTTATTATCACCAAAATACAAGAACAATAGAGAGTGGTTCACAAGGTGGCATCCGATGTCCTTGTATGATTTGTAAAAATTTGAAGTGGATTCCCCATGGGGTTCACGCCATTTATACAGAAAAAGGTTTGTTGAAGGTTATATGAATTGGACATGTCATGGTGAGGACTTTGGTCGCACGAGTCTAGTAATGTGGAAGGCACAAGTACGTACGTGGATATGGTTGTAGATGCTGCTGGTCCGGCATTCTGTGTACATGTGGATCCTGTATACGCTGAAGACGTGCCGAATAAGGGAGCCGAAAGATTCTATCAGTTACTTAAGGATGCTGATGAGCCATTGTGGGATGGTTGTCAAAAGCACACTCGGTTGTCAGCGATGTCACAGTTGTTGAATTTGAAATCTGAATTTCATATTTCTGAGAATTGCTTTGATCGTCTCTCCTCATCATCAAGAGCATGTTCCCTCAGATGAAAAGCTGCCTCCAAATTTTTATCGTGCAAGAAGATGGTGAATGATTTAGGACTTGGATATGTGAAAATAGATGCATGTCCTAATCATTGTATGTTGTATGACAAAGAGAATGCAGATATGGTATCCTGTTCAGTTTGCCGTCATGATAGATTTAAACCTAAAAGAGGGGTCAATTCTAGGGAAAGGATATACCTTATGCGTCATTGCGATATTTCCCCCTTACACCAGGCTGCAGCGATGTATATGTTTTAAAGACAGCTGACATATGAGGTGGCATGTAGAAAGAGTACGTCGGGGACATGGATATTATGACTCATCTTGCAGATGGCGAAGCTTGGATTCATTTCAACATGTTTATCCTATCTTCTCAAGGGAGTCACGTAATGTGAGGCTTGGTTTATGCACTGACGGATTTAATCCATTTGGAGGTTCAGTGGATTCCTACTCCAGCTGGCCAGTGTTCGTGACACCATACAACCTTCCTCCGAGCATGTGCATGAAGCGAGAGAATTTGTTCCTGTCCTTATTGATTCCTGGTCCGAAGAGTCCTACAAAAAAATAGACATCTATCTAAGACTGTTGATTGATGAATTGAAATTATTATGGACTGAGGGGGTCAATACTTATGATGCATCTAGAAAGCAAATTTTCACCATGAGGGCGGCATTGATGTGGACTATAAGTGATTTTCTGCATATGGAATGCTATCTGGTTGGAGCACACATGGGAGGCTAGCATGTCCGTATTGTATGGATAATACCAAATCGTTTGTACTTAAACTGGTGGGAAGTCCTGCTGGTTTGATTGCTATCGTCAGTTTTTACCAGTTGATCACCCTTTTAGAAGACAAAAAATGCATTCCTAAAGAACAGAAAGGAACGATGAAGTTATATTCGAGAGGTTGTCCGGTCATGATATGGCAGCACATGTTGAAAATTTTCCAGATATCACACAACAGATGGGCAGTACCCGACACCTTTTAGGTTTTGGGAAGGAGACAACTGGGTGAAGAAAAGCATTTTCTGGGAGCTACCTTATTGGTCGACTCTTCTTGTGCGGCCAATCTAGACGTGATGCATATCGAGAAAAATGTCTTTGATAATGTATTCAACACAGTTATGGATATCAAAGGTAAAACAAGGACAATGTGAATGCACGCTTGGACTTGTCCATGCTCTGTAACGTCCAGAGTTAGAAATTGTTGAAGTAAATGGGAAATCAATTAAACCAAAAGCAGTTTATGTGCTTGGAGGAGGACAAGTAAAGCAAGTGTGTCAGTGGCTGAAACAACTGAGATTTCCTGACGGTTATGTGTCAAATATTGCTCGTTCTGTCAATGTCAGTGAGGGAAAGATATATGAATGAAGAGTCACGACTGCCATGTATTCATGCAAAGGTTGCTACCTATTGCATTTCGTGACATCTTGCCGAAGCAGCTATGGGGAGCGTTATCTGAGTTGAGTCGATTTTTCACGATTCTATCTGCATCAGAACTCAGGCTTCAGGATGTGCAAACTATCGACCAGAATGTGGTCACAACTGTATGCAGTTGGAGAAGATATTTCCACCTGGTTTCTTCGATTCAATGGAGCATTTACTCGTACATCTACCATATGAAGCAAAGGTCGGAGGGCCAGTACAATATAGATGGATGTATCCATTTGAGAGGTATATGCAAATATGAACTATTTCCTTCGTACGATTGCACCTTACGTAAGTGATAGCTTTTCTAATTGTCTCTTACATTGTGGATGTAGGTGTATGCATGACCTTAAAATGAAAGTCCGAAATAAAGCAAAAGTGGAGGGTTCTATTGCTGAGGCATACATTATGGAGGAAATCTCTAACTTTTGTGCAATGTACTTTGAAGCAGACATTCAAACTCGTCGGACACAACCTCCACGTAATGATGATGGGGGGGAATCTGTCGGTTCAAATCGACTCTCATATTTACTCATCCTGGACGTGCCTTCGGACGTTCTTCAACTCGAATGCTGGATGACAGAGAGTTATGTGCCGTAGAGATATATATTCTCTTAAATTGTTCTGAGCTAGAATGTTATGTTGAGTAGTACTAATCTCACAATTTAAATTTATATGTAAGTTTTTTGCCTTTATTCTACCTATTCAATGTGATATGCTATTCATATTGCAGACAATTTGATTCAGAATTAATACAAAAAAATCCACAACTCACTGATTTTGAGGTTGAAAAAGAACGAGAGAAGTCATTGGCCTTATGGCTAAGACAACGCGTAAGTGTACACCGTCAAAGAGTATTCAACAAAATTCATTTCATTTTATAACTAGTCCTTTTCTACACGCAGGTGCAAGAAGGTTTATTACTGATGAAAGAGTTCGTCAGGTAGCCTACGGCCCATCCAAAATTGCACAGAATTATCCTGGATTTATTGTCAATGGGTATAGGTTTCATACGAAAGACTATGGGCAGAATAAATCTACCATGAACAGTGGCGTATGTGTAAAAGGAAGTACATACAATGAAAGTGAGTATGACTACTATGGTATTGTAGAGGAGATCCTACAATTGCAATATCTAGGACAAGACAATCATATATTCTTGTTCAAGTGTCATTGGTTTGATCCGAATTCATTCGAAATGACACAACACATGGGATTGTCGAGCTTAAGCATAAGTCAAAATTGAATACTTATGAGCCATTCATCTTAGCCACACAAGCCCAACAAGTGTATTATACAAGCTATCCTTCATGTACAAACAAAGAACGAAATGATTGGTGGTAGTTTGCAGAGTTAAGTCAAGACTATTCTCTGATTATGAATTGGACATGACTGATCAGACAGCTGAAGAGATCACGCAGAATTCTTTCAAGAAGACTTTGTTGAACATGTAGAGTTGACAACTCATATTGGAGAAGACGAATCCGAAGCACCAATGTCCTTGTCTCACGGAAATGAGGTCGAAGAAGTCGATCCACGTGAGATGAAAGACAGTAGTGCTCGTCGTACAGATATTGAATATGAAAGTTCTGGTGAGGAAGAGGAATATACCAGTGATGAATGTGAAGATGATGATGAAGATGGGGTTGAATTAGACATATCGTCATCATCTGAGGAGGAAATGGATATCAATTAAACTATGGTAGAATTTTTTCACACTTGTAGAGTATATTTAAAGCACTCACTTTCAATATAAGCAATTGACTAGTAAACATTATGATTTTATGTTCTCTATGAAGATATGGTGCGTGGAGGAAGATCTGGTAGCAGTTCTAGGAGGGGCATTCGTGGGAGGGCTTTGTTCCCCGCATCTGGTATGTATATTTTTCTAATATAGTCATCAGCTGTGTATTTTTCTCTGTATATTATTTATGTGTACTTGTGTAGTGTTAATGCCATTAAAATTGTTACAGTTTCTGCTTCTCCTTCGAGTGAGCATACACCTCCTCTACCTAGCGGACTAGGTTTGTATATTTCAATTTTCAAGTATTTTTTTAGTCATTATTTACACATATTATTAATGTTATTAGAATTGTTACAGTTGTTGGTCCTTCTTCTGCATCTCCTAGCGTGCCTGCAGGTATGTATATTTCAATTCCAAGTATTTTTGTAGTAATTATTTATATATATATTAATGTTATTAGAATTGCTACAGTTTCTAGTTCTTCTGCTCCTACCGTACCTGCAGGTATGTATATTTACAAATGTACTTTTATTGTGCATTCATCTTCCTCATTACTTATGCGTTCTATTCTAGTTACAGCTGTTGGTGCATCCTCCGAGTCTCCTCCTGTAGTAGCTGGTATGTATATGTAAAGTTATACTTTAATGTATGCATTAATTCTGATGCCATTAAAATGTCACATGCTCAGGTCACTCTACACATTCTCCAGATGCACCAGTAGATTTGTATATTTAACTGTTAGGGTATTTCTGTAGTCATTATTTAGTATTTTGTACATTACTCATGTTGTTCATCATTATTTTCCAGGTTCGGTGCCAGAGGATGCTGGTAGTCTGCAGGAGGCAGAGGTAGTTTTTATGAGAGCACTCTGCGGGAGGTCTGGATTAATAGGTACGTAATCAACATGTATGTATTTCTTATGGGCAATGAAGTGAATTTAGTTCAGAAATTGACATTATGCAGTTACATCATTGCAGTGATAAAATAGAGCCTACTCAAGCATCTCAATTCATCACAAGAACGTTACAAGCACATTTTTCTGGGCCAATTCATAGATTCATGATTTTCGATGGAGGTCCAGGAGCACTTGTATCAGATGTTCATGGTATGAATTTCATATTGTAATTTAATTATTATCGTATCATACAGCAGTTCACTAACTCTTATGTATATAGAGCCAACATCGATTCACGAGTCGTACGGACGAGGCGCGGTCTCGATTTGTATGGACGATGACGCAAGATCAAATTTCAAGCATTTGAGTATAACGCGAGAAAAAATACAGAGAAACTTTCTCAGAGTGCAGACCCGACTCTTTGGAGGAGCGGGGCCCAGTTGGATGAGGGGAGAATATTGGAAAACTCTTTGCAACATCTGGGCTGCAGAGAGATGGCAACAAACATCTCAATAATGAAAGTTAATCGGGCTGCGAATCCAGAAGCAAACATGCATACTGGTGGGTCTGTCTCTTTTGCGACCATCAGTCCAGATTGGTAAGTAATTGTCCATTTCTGGTCTCTTTTATTTATAAAGGTACTCATTTATGTCAGTTTTTTCTGTGAAATAGGAGAAGGAGCTAAAAGGCAGCCGACATTTTCCGAGGTGTTCGATAAAACACAAGAAAAAAGGAACGGACGTATACATTAGCGATAGAGCCGAGTGGTTGCAGTAAGTATTTAGAAGATATTTACTATTTAATTTTTCACATTAATATGAATATTAACTACTATCGTTTTTTTAGTTTCTTGCAGGAGTCATACAGCCAACAAATGACAGAGAAGTACGTCGGGGAGGACGAGCAGCCGCCGTTAGATCCTGAGGTATGGGTTGCGGCATCTGGGGCCCAAAGAAAGCCATGTGTATGGTTTTGGGCACAGCATCGACAGGAGCCGGGTGTTATCTGGAGGATCCAGCTCAGGGTCACAGACCAGTGCATTCCATGCAGGAGTTGGTACTCCAGGTACTTCTCCAGGACAGCTGATGGGCTTCATTGACAGTAGGATATCGGGCTTAGAGTCTCGTCTGACGGATTCGATGGAGACTCGTCTGGCCCAGATGCAGATGCAGGTGACCGACGCACTACAGGCCCAGCTCTCCAGTCCCTCTCCCAGGTTATCTCCCAGGCCTTCTCCCGATCAAACATTCCTCCTCCACAAGCAGCACCTCCTCCACAGGCAGCACCATCAACATCAGCACACGCCCCTCACGTGAGTAAATTTATTTTATTTCAGAGGTTTATTTTAACAGTAACTTAGTTTAACTTTAATTTGGGTTGATCGACGCACAATTTCTTGTTAAGCGAGTTAGGTTAGTTAAAAAGGGAGAACTTAGGTAGGTTGGGGGTTCAAAATTAGAAATACTCATCCGATTGGCCTCTGATTTTTTCAGAAAGGTCGGAGCGATGAGTGTGACTTGTGGAAACCGCCGTCGATCAATTCGGACTCCCGGTTTGAGGTCGACGCCTCAAACTTACATTAAGCAAGTTAATTTAGTTAAAAAATGAAATACTTCGATTTGAGGGACCAAAATTAGAAACACTCTTCCATTGCCCTCCGGTTTGTTCCAGCACGGTCGGGTCGATGAGTGTGACTTGTGGAAACTGACGGAGTTCAATTCGGACTCCCGGTTTGACCGCGACGCGCCAAGTCGTCTTAAACCAGTAGTTTAGTTAAATAATGAAAAACTTCGATTGAGGGACCAAAATTAGAAATATTCATCGATTGGCCTCCGATTTGTTCCACACGGTCGGGTCGATGAGTGTGACTTGTGGAACCGCCGTCGACAATTCGGACTCCCGGTTTGAGGTCGACGCCTCAAACTTACATTAAGCAAGTTAATTTAGTTAAAAAATGAATACTTCATTTGAGGAACCAAATTAGAAATACTCTTCCAATTGCCCTCGGTTTGTTCCAGCACGGTCGGGTCGATGAGTGTGACTTATGGAAACTGACGGAGTTCAATTCGGACTCCGGTTTGACCTCGACGCTCCAAGTCGTCTTAACCAAGTTAGTTTAGTTAAAAAATGAAAACCTTGGTTTGAGGGACCAAAATAGAAATACTCATCCGATTGTCCTCCGGTTTGTTCTAGCACGGTCGGGTCGATGAGTGTAACTTGTGGAAATGACGGAGTTCAATTCGGACTCCGGTTTGACCGCGACGCGCCAAGTCGTCTTAAGCAAGTTAGTTTAGTTAAAAAATGAAATACTTCGATTTGAGGACCAAAATTAGAATACTCTTCAATGGCCTCGGTTTCTTCCAGCACGGTGGGTCGATGAGTGTGACTTGTAGAAACTGACGGAGTTCAATTCGGACTCCCGGTTTGACTGCGACGCTCCAAGTCGTTTTAAACCAAGTTAGTTAGTTAAAAAATGAAAAACTTCGGTTTGACGGACCAAAATTAGAATACTCATCCGATTGCCCTCCAGTTTGTTCCAGCACGGTCGGGTCGATGAGTGTGGACTTGTGGAAACTGACGGAGTTCAATTCAGACTCCAAGTTTGACCGCGACGCGCCAAGTCGTCTTAACCAAGTAGTTTAGTTAAAAAATGAAAAAACTTTGATTTGAGGGACCAAGATTAGAAATACTCATCCGATTGCCCTCCGGTTTGCTACAGCACGGTCGGGTCGATGAGTGTGACTTGTGGAAACTGACGGAGTTCAATTCGGACTCCAGTTGACCTCGACGCTCCAAGTCGTCTAACAAGTTAGTTTAGTTTAAAAATGAAAAACTTCGATTTGAGGGACCAAAATTAGAAATACTCATCCGATTGCCCTCCGGTTTGTTCCAGCAGGTCGGGTCGATGAGTGTGACTTGTGGAAACTGACGGAGTTCAATTCGGACTCCGGTTTGACCTCGACGCTCCAAGTCGTCTTAACAAAGTTAGTTTAGTTAAAAAATGAAATACTTCGATTTGAGGGACCAAAATTAGAAATACTCTTCCAATTGGCCTCCGGTTTGTTCCAGTACGGTCGGGTCGATGACTGTGACTTGTGGAAATGACGGACTTCAATTCGGACTCCCGGTTTGACAGCGACGCGCCAAGTCGTCTTAACAAGTTAGTTTAGTTAAAAAATGAAAAACTTTGGTTTGAGGGACCAAAATTAGAAATACTCATCCGATTGCCCTCCGGTTTGTTCTAGCACGGTCGGGTCGATGAATGTGACTTATGGAAAAACGGAGTTCAATTCGTACTCCCGGTTGAGGTCGACGCCTCAAACTTACATTAAGCAAGTTATTTAGTTGAAAATGAAATACTTCGATCTGAGGGACCAAATTAGAAATACTCTACCAATTGGCCTCCGGTTTGTTCCAGCACGGTCGGGTCGATGAGTGTGACTTGTGGAAACTGACGGAGTTCAATTCGGACTCCCAGTTTGACCGCGACGCGCCAAGTCGTCTTAACCAAGTTAGTTTAGTAAAAAATGAAAACATTGATTTGAGGGACCAAAATTAGAAATACTCATCCGATGCCTCCGGTTTGTTCCAGCACGATCGTGTCGATGAGGTGACTTGTGGAAACTGACGGAGTTCAATTCGGACTCCAGTTTGACCTCGACGCTCCAAGTCGTCTAACAAGTTAGTTTAGTTAAAAAATGAAAAACTTCGATTTGAGGGACCAAAATTAGAAATACTCATCTGATTGCCCCCGGTTTGTTCCAGTACGGTCGGTCGAGAGTGGTGACTTGTGAAACAGACGGAGTCAATTCGGACTCCCGGTTTGACCTCGACGCTCCAAGTCGTCTTAACCAAGTTAGTTTAGTTTAAAAATGAAATACTTCGATTTGAGGGACCAAAATTAGAAACTCTTCCAATTGGCCTCCGTTTGTTCCAGCAACGGTCGGGTCGATGAGTGTGACTTGTGGAACTGACGGAGTTCAATTCGGACTCCCGGTTTGACCGCGACGCGCCAAGTCGTCTTAACCAAGTTAGTTTAGTTAAAAATGAAAAACTTTGGTTTGAGGGACAAAATTAGAAATACTCATCGATTGCCCTCCGGTTTGTTCTAGCACGGTCGGTAGATGATGTGACTTGTGGAAACTAACGAGTTCAATTCGGATCCCGGTTTGAGGTCGACGCTCAAACTTCATTAAGCAAGTTAATTTAGTTGAAAAATGAAATCTTCGATTTGAAGGACCAAAATTAGAAATACTCTTCCAATTGGCCTCCGATTTGTTCCAGCACGGTCGGGTCGATGAGTGTGACTTGTGGAAACTGACGGAGTTCAAATCGGACTCCCGGTTTGACTGCGACGCTCCAAGTCGTTTAACCCAGTTAGTTAGTTAAAAAATGAAAAACTTTGGTTTGAGGGACCAAAATTAGAAATACTCATCCGATTGCCCTCCGGTTTGTTCCAGCACGGTCGGGTCGATGAGTGTGACTTGTGGAAACTGACGGAGTTCAATTCGGACTCCCGGTTTGACCGCGACGCGCCAAGTCGTCTTAACCAAGTTAGTTTAGTTAAAAATGAAAAACTTCGATTGAAGGACCAAAATTAGAAATACTCATCCGATGGCCTCCGATTTGTTCCAGCACGGTCGGGTCGATGAGTGTGACTTGTGGAAACTGACGGAGTTCAATTCGGACTCCCGGTTTAACCTCGACGCCCAAGTCGTCTTAACCAAGTTAGTTTAGTTAAAAAATGAAAACCTTCGATTTGAGGGACCAAAATTAGAAATACTCATCGGATTGCCCTCCGATTTGTTCCAGCACGGTCGGGTCGAAGAGTGTGACTTGTGGAAACTGAGGGAGTTCAATTCGGACTCCGGTTTGACCGCGACGCGCCAAGTCGTCTTAACCAAGTTAGTTTAGTTAAAAAATGAAGAACTTCGATTTGAGGGGGACCAAAATTAGAAATACTCATCCGATTGGCCTCCGGTTTGTTCCCGCCACGGGGTCGATGAGTGTGACTTGTGAAAACTGATGGAGTTCAATTCGGACTCCGGGTTTGACCTCGACGCTCCAAGTCGTCTAACCAAGTTAGTTTAGTAAAAAATGAAATACTTCGATTGAGGGACCAAAATTAGAAATACTCTTCAAATTGGCCTCCGATTTGTTCCAGCACGGTCGGGTCAATGGAGTGGACTTGTGGGGAAACTGACGGAGTTCAATTCGGACTCCCGGTTTGACCGCGACGCGCAAGTCGTCTTAACCAAGAGTTAGTTTAGTTAAAAAATGAAAAACATCGGTTTGAGGGACCAAAATTAGAAATACTCATCGATTGCCCTCCGGTTTGTTCCACCACGGTCGGGTCGATGAATGTGACTTGTGGAAATTGACGGAGTTCAATTCGGACTCCGGGTTTGACCTCGACGCTCCAAGTCGTCTTAACCAAGTTAGTTTAGTTAAAAAATGAAATACTTCGATTTGAGGGACCAAATTAGAAATACTCTTCCAATTGCCCTCCGGTTTGTTCCAGCACGGTCGGGTCGATGAGTGTGACTTGTGGAAACTGACGGAGTTCAATTCGGACTCCCGGTTTGAACCGCGACGCGCCAAGTCGTCTTAACCAAGTTAGTTTAGTTAAAAATGAAAAACTTCGGTTTGAGGGACCAAAATTAGAAATACTCATCCGATTGCCCTCGGTTGTTCCAGCACGGTCGGGTCGATGAATGTGACTTGTGGAAACTAACGGAGTTCAATTCGGACTCCCGGTTTGAGGTCGACGCCTCAAACTTACATAAGCAAGTTAATTTAGTTCAAAAATGAAATACTTCGATTTGAGGGACCAAAATTAGAATACTCTTCCAATTGGCCTCCGTTTGTTCCAGCACGGTCGGGTCGATGAGTGTGACTTCTGGAAACTGACGGAGTTCAATTCGGACTCCGGGTTTGACCTCGGACGCTCCAAGTCGTCTTAACCAAGTTAGTTTAGTTAAAAAATGAAATACTTCGATTTGAGGGACCAAAATTAGAAATACTCTTCCATTGCCCTCCGGTTTGTTCCAGCACGGTCGGGTCGATGAGTTGACTTGTGGAAACTGACGGAGTTCAATTCGGACTCCGGTTTGACTGCGACGCTCCAAGTCGTTTTAACCAAGTTAGTTTAGTTAAAAAATGAAAAACTTTGGTTTGAGGGACCAAAATTAGAAATACTCATCCGATTGCCTCCGGTTTGTTCTAGCACGGTCGGGTCGATGAATGTGACTTGTGGAAAAACTAACGGAGTTCAATTCGGACTCCGGTTGAGGTCGACGCCTCAAACTTACTTAAGCAAGTTAATTTAGTTGAAAAATGAAATACTTCGATTTGAAGGACCAAAATTAGAAATACTCTTCCAATTGGCTCCGGTTTGTTCCAGCACGGTCGGGTCGATGAGTGTGACTTGTGGAAACTGACGGAGTTCAAATCGGACTCCCGGTTGACTGCGACGCTCCAAGTCGTTTTAAGCCAGTTAGTTTAGTTAAAAATGAAAAACTTTGGTTTGAGGGACCAAAATTAGAAATACTCATCCGATTGCCCTCCGGTTTGTTCCAGCACTTCGGGTCGATGAGTGTGACTTGTGGAAACTGACGGAGTTCAATTCGGACTCCCGGTTGACCGCGACGCGCCAGTCGTCTTAACAAGTTAGTTTAGTTAAAAATGAAAAACTTCGTTATTTGAGGGACCAAAAATAGAAATACTCATCCGATTGGCCTCCGATTTGTTCCAGCACGGTCTGGTCGATGAGTGTGACTTGTGGAAACTGACGGAGTTCATTTGGACTCCCGGTTTGACCCGACGCTCCAAGTCGTCTTAACCAAGTTAGTTAGTTAAAAAATGAAAAACTCGATTTGAGGGACCAAAATTAGAATACTCATCGGATTGCCCTCCGATTTGTTCCAGCACGGTCGGGTCGATGAGTGTGACTTGTGGAAACTGACGGAGTTCAATTCGGCTCCCGGTTTGACCGCGACGCGCCAAGTCGTCTAAACCAAGTTAGTTAGTTAAAAAATGAAAAACTTCGATTTGAGGGACCAAAATTAGAAATACTCATCGATTGGCCTCCGGTTTGTTCCAGCACGGTCGGGTCGATGAGTGTGACTTGTGAAAACTGATGGAGTTCAATTCGGACTCCCGGTTTGACCTCGACGCTCCAAGTCGTCTTAACCAAGTTAGTTTAGTTAAAAAATGAATACTTCAATTTGAGGGACAAAAATTAGAAATACTCTCTCCAATTGGCCTCCGGTTTGTTCCAGCACGGTCGGGGTCGATTGTAGTGTGATTGTGGAAACGACGGAGTTCAATTCGGACTCCTGTTTGCCGCGACGCGCCAAGTCGTCTTAACAAGTTAGTTTAGTTAAAAAATGAAAAACTTCGGTTTGAGGGACCAAAATTAGAAATACTCGTCCGATTGCCCTCCGGTATGTTCACACACGGTCGGGTCGATGAAATGTGACTTGTGGAAATTGACGGAGTTCAATTCGGACTCCCAGTTTGACCTCGACTCTCCAAGTGTTCTAACCAAGTTAGTTTAGTTAAAAATGAAAAACTTTGATGAGGGACCAAATTAGAAATATTCATCCGATTGGCGTCCGGTTTGCCAGCACGGTCCGGTCGATGAGTGTGACTTGTGGAAACGACGGAGTTCAATTCGGACTCCGGTTTGACCTCGACGCTCCAAGGAATCTTAACCAAGTTAGTTTAGTTAAAAATCGAAAAAAACTTCGGTTTGAGGGACCAAAATTAGAAAATAATCATCCGATTCCTCCAGTTTGTTCCAGCACGGTCGGGTCGATGAGTGTGACTTGGGAAACTGACGGATTTCAATTCGGACTCCCGTTTGACCTCGACGCCCAGTCGTCTTAACCAAGTAGTTAGTTAAAAATGAAAAACTTCGATTTGAGGGACCAAAATTAGAATATTCATCTGATTGGCTCCGGGTTTGTTCCAACACGATCGGGCGATGAGTGTGAGTTGGGGAAACTGACGGAGTTCATTCGGACTCCCGTTTGACCTCGCGCTCCAAGTCGTCTTAACCAAGTTAGTTTAGTTAAAAATGAAAAACTTTGGTTGAGGGACCAAAATTAGAAAATACTTATCGGATTGGCCTCGGTTTGTTCCAGGACGGTCGGGGTCGATATGTGGACTTGTGGAACTGACGGAGTTCATTCGGACTCCCGGTTTGACCTCGACGCTCCAAGTCGTCTTAAACAGTTAGTTTAGTTATAAAAATGAAAAACTTGATTTGAGGGACCAAAATGAGAAATACTCATCCGATTGCCCTCCGTTTGTTCCAGCACGGTCGGGTCGAGGTTGGTGTGAATTGTGGAAACTGACGGAGTTCATTCGGACTCCCGGTTTGACTCGACGCTCCAGTCGTCTTACCAAGTTAGTTTAGTTAAAAAATGAATACTTCAATTTGAGGGACCAAAATTAGAAATACTCTTCCAATTGGCCTCCGGTTTGTTCCAGCACGGTCGGGTCGATGAGTGTGACTTGTGGAAACTGACGGAGTTCAATTCGGACTCCCGGTTTGACCCGCGAGCCCCAAGTCGTCTTAACCAAGTTAGTTTAGTTAAAAAATGAAAAACTTCGGTTTAAGGGACCAAAATTAGAAATACTCATCCGATTGCTCCGGTTTGTTCCACCACCGGGGTCGATGAATGTGACTTGTGGAAATTGACGGAGTTCAATTCGGACTCCGGGTTTGACCTCGACGCTCCAAGTCGTCTTAACCAAGTAGTTTAGTTGAAAAATGAAATACTTCGATTGAGGGACCAAAATTAGAAATACTCTTCCAATTGGCTCCGGTTTGTTCCAGCACGGTCGGGTCGATGAGTGTGACTTGTGGAAACTGACGGAGTTCAATTCGGACTCCCGATTTGACCGCGACGCGCCAAGTCGTCTTAACCAAGTTAGTTTAGTTAAAAAATGAAAAACTTCGGTTTGAGGGACCAAATTAGAAATACTCTTCAATTGGCCTCCGGTTTGTTCCAGCACGGTCGGGTCGATGAGTGTGACTTGTGGAAACTGACGGAGTTCAATTCGGACTCCCGGTTTGACCGCGACGCGCAAGTCGTCTTACCAAGTTAGTTTAGTTAGTAAAAATGAAAAACTTCGGTTTGAGGGACCAAAATTAGAAATACTCATCCGATTGCCCTCCGGTTTGTTCCACCAAGGTCGAGTCGATGAATGTGACTTGTGGAAATTGACGGAGTTCAATTCGGACTCCTGGTTGACCTCGACTCTCCAAGTCGTCTTAACCAAGTTAGTTTAGTTAAAAATGAAAAACTTTGATTTGAGGGACCAAAATTAGAAATATTCATCGATTGGCCTCCGGTTGTTCCAGCACGGTCCGGTCGATGAGTGTGAGGTGTGGAAACTGACGGAGTTCAATTCGGACTCCCGGTTTGACCTCGACGCTCCAAGTCGTCTTAACCAAAGTTAGTTTAGTTAAAAATCAAAAAACTTCGGTTGAGGGACACCAAAATTAGAAATACTCATCCGATTCCCTCCGGTTTGTTCCAGCACGGTCGGGTCGATGAGTGTGACTGTGGAAACTGACGGAGTTCAATTCGGACTCCCGTTTTGACCTCGACGCTCCAAGTCGTCTTAACCAAGTTAGTTTAGTTAAAAATGAAAAAAACTTCGATTTGAGGGACCAAAATTAGAAATATCATCCGTTTGGCCTCCGATTGTTCCAGCACGGTTGGGTCGATGAGTGTGACTTGTGGAAACTGACGGAGTTCAATTCGGACTCCCGGTTTGACCTCGACGCTCCAAGTCGTTTAACCAAGATAGTTTAGTTAAAAAATGAAAATACTTCAATTTGAGGGACCAAAATTAGAAATCTCTTCCAATGGCCTCCGGTTTGTTCCAGCACGGTCGGGTCGATGAGTGTGACTTGGGGAAACTGACAGAGTTCAATTCGGACTCCCGGTTTGACCGCGACGCGCAAAGTCGTCTTAACCAAGTTAGTTTAGTTAAAAAATGAAATACTTCGATTTGAGGGACCAAAATTAGAAATACTTTCCAATTGGCCTACGGTTTGTTCCAGGACGGTCGGGTCGATGAGTGTGACTTGTGGAAACTGACGGAGTTCAATTCGGACTCCGGTTTGACCGCGACGCCCCAAGTCGTCTTAACCAAGGTAGTTTAGTAAAAAATGAAAAACTTCGGTTTGAGGGACCAAAAGAAATACTCATCGATTGGCCTCCGGTTGTTCCCGCACGGTGGTCGGGTCGATGAGTGTGACTTGGGAAAACTGATGGAGTTCAATTCGGACTCCCGGTTTGACCTCGACGCTCCAAGTCGTTAACCCGTTAGTTTAGTTAAAAAATGAAAAATACTTCGATTTGAGGGACCAAATTAGAAATACTCTTCCAATTGGCTCCGGTTTGTTCCAGCACGGTCGGGTCGATGAGTGTGACTTGTGGAAACTGACGGAGTTCAATTCGGACTCCCGGTTTGACCGCGACGCACCAAGTCGTCTTAACCAAGTTAGTTTAGTTAAAAATGAAAACTTCGGTTTGAGGGACCAAAATTAGAATACTCATCGATTGCCCTCGGTTTGTTTTCCAACCAAGGTCGAGTCGATGAATGTGACTTGTGGAAATGACGGAGTTCAATTCGGACTCCTGGTTTGACCTCGATCTCCAAGTCGTCTTAACCAAGTTAGTTTAGTTTAAAAATGAAAAACTTTGATTTGAGGGACCAAAATTAGAAATATTCATCGATTGGCCTCCGGTTTGTTCCAGCACGGTCCGGTCGATGAGTGTGAGTTGTGGAAACTGACGGAGTTCAATTCGGACTCCGGTTTGACCTCGACGCTCCAAGTCGTCTTAACCAAGTTAGTTTAGTTAAAAAATCAAAAAACTTCGGTTTAAGGGACCAAATTAGAAATACTCATCCGATTCCCTCGGTTTGTTCCAGCACGGTCGGGTCGATGAGTGTGACTTGTGGAAACTGACGGAGCAATTCGGACTCCGTTTTGACCTCGACGCTCCAAGTCGTCTTAACCAAGTTAGTTTAGTTAAAAATGAAAAACTTCGATTTGAGGGACCAAAATTAGAAATATTCATCCGATTGGCCTCCGGTTTGTTCAACACGGTCGGGTCGATGAGTGTGAGTTGTGGAAACTGACGGAGTTCAATTCGGACTCCCGGTTTGACCTCGACGCTCCAAGTCTTCTTAACTAAGTTAGTTTAGTTAAAAAATGAAAAACGTCGATTTGAGGGACCAAAATTAGAAATACTTATCGATTGGCCTCCGGTTGTTCCAGCACGGTCGGGTCGATGCGTGTGACTTGTGGAAACTAACGGAGTTCAATTCGGACTCCGGTTTGACCTCGACGCTCCAAGTCGTCTTAACCAGTTAGTTTAGTTAAAAAATGAAAAACTTTGATTTGAGGGACCAAAATTAGAAAAAATACTCAATCCGATTGCCTCCGATTTGTTCCAGCACGGTCGGGTCGATGAGTGTGACTTGTGGAAACTGACGGAGTTCAATTCGTACTCCCGGTTTGACCTCGACGCTCCAAGTCGTCTTAACCAAGTTAGTTTAGTTAAAAAATGAATACTTCAATTTGAGGGACCAAATTAGAAATACTCTCCAATTGGCCTCGGTTTGTTCCAGCACGGTCGGGTCGATGAGTGTGACTTGTGAAAACTGACGGAGTTCAATCGGACTCCGGTTTGACCGCGACGCGCCAAGTCGTCTTAACCAAGTTAGTTTAGTTAAAAAATGAAAAACTTCGGTTTGAGGGACCAAAATTAGAAATACTCATCCGATTGCCCTCCGGTTTGTTCCACCAGGTCGGTCGATGATGTGACTTGTGGAAATTGACGGAGTTCAATTCGGACTCCTGGTTTGACCTCGACTCTCCAAGTCGTCTTAACAAGTTAGTTTAGTTAAAAAATGAAAAACTTTGATTTGAGGGACCAAAATTAGAAATATTCATCGATTGGCCTCCGGTTTGTTCCAGCACGGTCCGGTCGATGAGTGTGATTGTGGAAACTGACGGAGTTCAATTCGGACTCCCGGTTTGACCTCAAGCTCCAAGTCGTCTTAACCAAGTTAGTTTATAAAAATCAAAAAACTTCGGTTTGAGGGACCAAAATTAGAAATACTCATCCGATTTCCTCCGGTTTGTTCCAGCACGGTCGGGTCGATGAGTGTGACTTCTGGAAAACTGGACGGAGTTCAATTCGGACTCCCGTTTTGACCTCGACGCTCCAAGTCGTCTTAACCAAGTTAGTTTAGTAAAAAAATGAAAAACTTCGATTTGAGGGACCAAAATTAGAAATATTCATCCGATTGGTCTCCGGTTTGTTCCAACACAGTCGGGTCGATGTGTGTGAGTTGTGGAAAATGACGGAGTTATTCGGACTCCCGGTTTGACCTCGACGCTCCAAGTCGTCTTAACCAAGTAGTTTAGTTAAAAAATGAAAACGTCGATTTGAGGGACCAAAATTAGAAATACTTATCGATTGGCCTCCGGTTTGTTCCAGCACGGTCGGTCGATGAGTGTGAATTGTGGAAACTAACGGAGTTCAATCGGACTCCCGGTTTGACCTCGACGCTCCAAGTCGTCTTAACCAAGTTAGTTTAGTTAAAAAATGAAAAACTTTGATTTGAGGGACCAAAATTAGAAATACTCATCCGATTGCCCTCCGATTTGTTCCAGCACGGTCGGGTCGATGAGTGTGACTTGTGGAAACTGACGGAGTTCAACTCGTACTCCCGGTTTGACCTCGACGCTCCAAGTCGTCTTAACCAAGTTAGTTTAGTAAAAAATGAAATACTTCAATTTGAGGACCAAAATTAGAAATACTCATTCCAATGGCCTCCGGTTTGTTCAGCACGGTCGGGTCGATGAGTGTGACTTGTGGAAACTGACGGAGTTCAATTCGGACTCCCGGTTTGACCGCGACGCGCAAGTCGTCTTAACCAAGTTAGTTAGTTAAAAAATGAAAATCTTCGGTTTGAGGGACCAAAATTAGAAATACTCGTCGATTGCCCTCCGGTTTGTTCCACCACGGTCGGGTCGATGATGTGACTTGTGGAATTGACGGAGTTCAATTCGGACTCCCGGTTGACCTGGACTCTCCAAGTCGTCTTAACCAAGTTAGTTTAGTTAAAAAATGAAAAACTTCAATTTGAGGGACCAAAATTAGAAATATTCATCCGATTGGCCTCCGGTTTGTTCCAGCACGGTCCGGCGATGAGTGTGACTTGTGGAAATGACGGAGTTCAATTCGGACTTCGGTTTGACCTCGACGCTCCAAGTCGTCTTAACCAAGTTAGTTAGTTAAAAATCGAAAAACATCGGTTTGAGGGACCAAAATTAGAAATACTCATCCGATTTCCCTCCGGTTTGTTCCAGCATGGTCGGGTCGATGAGTGGGACTTGTGGAAACTGACGGAGTTCAATTCGGACTCCGGTTTGACCTCGACGCTCCAAGTCGTCTTAACCAAGTTAGTTTAGTTAAAAAATGAAAAACTTCGATTTGAGGGACCAAAATTAGAAATATTCATCCGATTGGCCTCCGGTTTGTTCCAACACGGTCGGGTCGATGAGTGTGAGTGTGGAAACTGACGGAGTTCAATTCGGACTCCCGGTTTGACCTCGACGCTCCAAGTCGTCTTAACCAAGTTAGTTTAGTTAAAAAATGAAAAACGTCGATTTGAGGGACCAAAATTAGAAATACTTATCCGATTGGCCTCCGGTTGTTCCAGCACGGTCGGGTCGATGAGTGTGACTTGTGTAAACTGACGGAGTTCAATTCGGACTCCCGGTTTGACCTCGACGCTCCAAGTCGTCTTAACCAAGTTAGTTTAGTTAAAAAAATGAAAAACTTCGTCTGAGGGACCAAAATTAGAAATACTCATCAGATTGCCTCCGGTTTGTTCCAGCACGGTTGGGTCGATGAGTGTGACTTGTGGAAACTGACGGAGTTCAATTCGGACTCCGGTTTGACCGCGACGCGCCAAGTCGTCTTAACCAAGTTAGTTTAGTTAAAAAATGAAATACTTCGATTTGGGACCAAAATTAGAAATACTCTTCCAATTGGCCTCCGGTTTGTTCCAGCACGTCGGGTCGATGAGTGTGACTTCTGGAAAATGACGGAGTTCAATTCGGACTCCGGTTTGACCTCGACGCTCCAAGTCGTCTTAACCAAGTTAGTTTAGTTAAAAAATGAAAAACTTCGATTTGAGGGACCAAAATTAGAAATACTCATCCGATTGCCCTCCGGTTTGTTCCAGCACGGTCGGGCCGATGAGTGTGACTTGTGGAAACTGACGGAGTTCAATTCGGACTCCCGATTTGACCTCGACGCTCCAAGTCGTCTTAACCAAGTTAGTAGTTAAAAAATGAAAAACTTCGGTTTGAGGGTCCAATGTTAGAAATACTCTTCCGATTGGCCTCCGGTTTGTTCCAGCACGGTCGGGCCGATAGTGTGACTTGTGGAAACTGACATAGTTCAATTCGGACTCCCGATTTGACCGCGTCGCGCCAAGTCGTCTTAACCAAGTTAGTTTACTAAAAAAAAAGAAGAACTTCCGTTTCATGGTCCAAAATAGAAATACTCATCTAATTAACCTCCATTGCTTATAGTTTTATTTAATTTATGCTTCTAAAATAAGTTATTGCTTATAATAGTATTTAATTTAACTTATATGTTATATATGTATTGTAGGTTCCTTCATCGGGTGGAGTGGGAGGACACGAGGATGAAGACGAAGACGAGGCATCATGATTTTCATTTCATTATTATTATTGTTGTAGACATTTTTAATATTGTTGTTGGCATTATATTATTGTGATGTTGTGGATATTTTTATTCTTATTGTGGACATTTTATTATTCTGATGTTGTGGACATTTTATTATTCTTGTGTTGTGGATATTTTTATTATTGTTGATGTTGTCGACATTTTATATGTTTTGTTGTGGATATTTTTATTATTTTTGTGTTGTAGACATTTTTATTGTGGACAATTATTATTGTTGTGGATATTATTTTATTATTTAAGCAGATATTTTCCTAAAATGTATATATTTAAAAAAATATTTAAAAAATAGAGACCGATTAGGGACCGAAATAATTCGGTCCCTAAATAGGGACCGAAAAGATTCGGTCCCTATTCGGTCCTATTTTAGGGACCGAATAGGGACTGAATATTCGGTCCCTAAATAGGGACCGAAATTAGGTGGTCCCAATTCAATCCCTAGATATAGAGACCGAATAGGGACCGAATCTTTCGGTCCCTATTTAGGGACCGAATATTCGGTCCCAGTTCGGTCCTAAAATAGGGACCGAATCGGGACCGAATCATTTCGGTCCCTATTCGGTCCCTATTCAGTCCCTATTTGTAGGGACTGAATTGGGACTGAATAAGATCGGTCCCTAAATAGGGACCGCACATTCGGTCCCTATGCAGTCCCTATTTTAGGGACCGAACTGGGACCGAATACTTTCGGTCCCTAAATAGGGACGAATATTCGGTCCCTATTCGGTCTCTATCTTAGGGACCGAATTGGGACCGAATACTTTCGGTCCCTAAATAGGGACCGATCTTATTTGGTCCCTATTCGGTCCCTATTTAGTGACCGAATAGGGACCGAATTTAGTCGGTCACAGATTTGTGACCAGAGGTTTTTGACCGACATATTCAGTCACTATTCGGTCCCTATTCGGTCTCTGAGCTGTTTAGGGACCGAATAGAGACCGAATATTTCGGTCTCTATTTCGATTTTTCTTGTAGTGCCAGTGCTAGGCACTTGAGGGCTTGTCCGCGAGACAGGTTGTTACCGTTACTTGGACCCCTGGTCCCCACGCGCCTATTGAGGGAGTTCTCTGGCAGCAGGCGAGCTCGAGCCACAGACTCTGGTAGCAGAGGGGAAAACGGTGGGGGCAATGACGTAGTGTCGTTTGTAGACCTCTCTCAGTTGAGTTTGGGACGCCGAGGTGGTTTGGTGCTCTTGGGCATAGATCAGCTAGTCTTTTTCTCACTACCTCACTCTATGTGGTTCCGGAACCATTTAGAGGGGCCAGGCGTGGGGCCGTAGTCCGTCTAGACTACGATAGTGGTGGTTCCTTAATTCCGCGTCTCACCTCCGATGGGAGGTGCTAGACATGGACTGTCGGTTGAGGGTAAGGCGCGTGGCGCACCTAACCGGTCGACTAGTGTAGTGTTTCTCTAGCTAGGTCTCTGTCTGGAGAGTTGTTTATTGTTTGCGTTTACACCCTTGGGTTCTTCCCAGTGCCGTAGTTTACACAGGTTTCTGGTCCAGACTTTTAGCTTAGACTGTAAGACCCAGCCCTCTTGGGCCTTTGCCCTATCCTCAGGGTCGCGGCTGGCGCACTGGTCACGACATGGTCGCACCAGGGTAGCCCATCGCGACAGGCTTTGTGACGCGGTACTCCTAGCCGTTGTGACATGGTCGCGATGGGGGTGGTCGTCGCGTTCTTGTCGCGGCGTCTGGAAGCGTTGCGACTGCTTTCTAACAGACGTGACCATTGTCCTGTCTGTCAGAACGGTCGTGTCGGGTGGCAGGTGCGTACAACGTTGATGCGACCTGGTTAGCCTCACGTTTGCTTTTCCTGGTCTTCGAGGTTTGATCGCTTTTGGGGTCGCGCTAGGGGTGGCTGTCGCGACATGGTCGCGACGCTTAGGGGCGTCGTGACATGGTCTTTGTCACGCTAGGTCGACTCATCGTGTCTTGGGGCCCGTTGGTTTAGAACCGAGGGTTGCGCTCCATTTTCCCCCTCGCCCTTTCTCTTCTCCTTCTTCCCTCTTCTCCCCCTCTTGAGCTCCCTAGCATTTTCTCGTCAGTTCTTTGTGCTCGAGGTGCTCGTGCTGAGGTGGTGTCATCCCGTTCGTGTGGGGGACGTGCTCGTGGTCCTTGGAGCGAGGAGGAGGTGGCCATTCCGACATGAAGGCCCCAACGGGTCGGCTCTACTCGTGGAGGTAGGGACTCCCGACTCCTCTCGCTTGGCATGCTCCCTCCCTCCCCCCCCCCCCCCCCCTTGAGATCGTGTTCTTCTCTTGGTTTGGGTTGTAGGGGGAGTGAGGATCCTTGCTCATGGTTGAGTGAGATTCCATCAAGCGTAGATTCATTAAAATCCATGTTTGTGGGGTTTAAGGGTGGTTTGACTTGAGTAATGTTTATATGATGTTTAGCATGCTCCCCTCCCCTGTGGACGTGGTTTTTATCGTGTTTTGGGGTGGCCTCCGGGAGGATCGTCCCGGAACCCCCCTCGGCTAAAGACGCGACCGCTATAGAGGTCGCGATGATGTCGCGACGGCCTTGCCGGTCGTGACATGATCACAACGCTCTTGGGTGTCGCGACCTGGTCGTGACGGCTTGGGCCATCGCGACAGTGTCACGACCGGTCTGGGCGTCGTGACAAGATCGCGACGGCCCGATGCGTCACGACTACAGTAGAGAGATAGGTTAAGGTCTTGCGAAGTTCCGTATTTTTGTGGCGTCTTCGTCATTTCTTCTTTTACTGTGCCCGTGGCACTGTGCTAGTTCCTAGAATGGTCCTACACTAATCTTCGCCCGGTGCTCGGCACCTGAGGGCTTGTCCTGTGAGAGAGGTTGTTACCGTTGCTTGGGACCCCCATCCTCGTGCGCCTTAGAGGGAGCATTAGGGGTGACGAGCGTACTCGAGTCATGGACTCTGGAGTTGAGGAGAAAAACAGTGGTTAGGATAGCAGCGTCGAGTTGTTTGCAGAGCTCTCTTGGTTAGCCTCGGACACCGAGGACGACCGGAGTTCTATTCGGTGCAGGCTAGCTAGTCCTTTTCTCACTGCCTCGCTCTTTGCGGCCCCGGAACAGCCTAGAGAGGCCAGGCATGGGACCACAGTCCCGCTAGACTATGGCGGTTACTGTTGTGCACTTTGTGTCCTACCTCACTCTGACGAGACGTGGAGATTTGGACCTGGGTCGAGGATAAGATGTCAGTGGGCGCACTTGACCTTTGAGTAGTGGTAGTGCTTTCCGTAGCTAGTGTTTCTTGTCTAGGCGGAGTTCTCTCTGTCTGTGTTGCTAGCTGTGTGGTGGTCATGACGAGCAGTCATATAGAGTTTTCGACCGTGTTGTACTTTCCGTACCGTTGCTAGTTAGTAGCTTTGCTTCCGCACGTTCTTTTGTAGGTAGAAGATATAACTGTTGTTATTTAAATTATTTATTATATTTCTTCTGCCTGTTAGAGCCAGTAAGAGATTTGTATCCCTACTGAGCTTCTGTGGTGAAGCTCATCCCACCTTTTTCCCAGGTGAGACTTCTCAGCAGCGACGGGGGGTGCGCGGGCGGAGGAGACATGTAGTACCCCATAAAATTCATTAATTAGAAATATAGATAAATTTAAATTTATCAATTAATAAAGCAAACTAGTTATTTAAAATATATGTGCCATTATTTTATGCATAAACACTCATATAAAATTTTGTAAAAATAATAGTTATACTTTAAATGACATTCTCTAAGACCCATCAATAAATTTGGCATAGAAAAAATCATTTAGACCAAGTTTTAGAAACTATGCGACTTATTAGCGTAATAAAGAATAAGTCGAAAAACTCATTATTATTGAGCCAAAGTGAATTAAAAATCAAAATGAACATGTTGGTAGACTTTAAATAATATGGGTTGATTGCCCATTATGATAATTGGACCAATAAGCAATCTTAGCCCATGAATAAATTCTTTAATAAGAAGATAATTAAAACCCATTAAGAATATGTCTTGTAAAATAAGCTCACATAAGTTGTAAAATTAAGCTCACATAAGTTATTGGGCCGAGAGTAAGAGCCCAAATGATGAAGGTTAGAAATATTCACATAAATAATGTTAAATTGAATTAAAATAAGAAATTAATTGCATAAGTGTGATAAATAGATTTAAATTAGAATAAAGGGTGAATAAGTGGAATTAAACTAAAACTCATTAAGCTAAATTAAGAATGAGTTGTATTAATGGACCAAGCAAAAAAGAATGGGCCCAATTGTCAAGAGCCCATCTTGGGATGTGAATTAATTAAGCTAAATTCGCATTTAAATTAATAACAAATGGAAAAGGGTTAAGATAATCATTAATTAATCCATAATTATCCTAAAAATGAGTCCACATCCCATCCTAACCCATTAGCCACGAAATTAGATCTCTCCCCAAACCAATTAGAGGATAAATGCTAAAATATGGGGAGATAAATGTGGAAATTTGGAGTTAATTAATAAATAAATTAAATAAGAGTAAGATAAATACTAAAAAGGGTTAAATGTCCTAGAAAGAGTCGTAATCCTATCCTAAACCTTTGCCCACGAATTTAGACTTCTCTCGAAGCCTATTAGGTAGATAAAGGCAAGAAATGGGGGATAAATATAGAAATTAAGAGTTGAAGGGAAAGAGGAGTTTTAAGAAAGGACTCTATAACAACCCATACAACCCTAATTTCGGCCCTAGCAACCCTAGAACGACTATTGGAGCTTTGGAGGATGAGGAGAGGAGCTGAGGATGAAGAGCAAGGAGAGGAGGAAGCTTGGAGCAAGTGATTTTTGTCACCTTCTTCGTCCAAAACCTAGGTTTCCAGCACAGTGCAAAAAGGTACACAATTTCTCAAGCACAAATCATTTAAATTTAACCCTAGGTAGCTCACATGATCCTCTTCAAAAGCCTTTTGGTTTCAAGAATTTTCGTTGCTCGACAAGGGAGTATTAATTGTTCTAAGTAGTCCTTACCCTATACTCGAACCCTCTTGTTTACCTTAATCTTCACATGTACTCAACCCGTGTCCTGGAATTATTCTCATAAATACTGCTTGTTACTAGCTTTCAATGCCTCTATTTGCCCTAATTTCTATCATGTATTCGTTGCCAATTAAATCAATGTTTCTTGACTATACATTTTAGGTTACCGAATATCAACCTATTCAAAGCATGCCTTACACGTATTGTTTTTCTAATTAAACATGCCCACTGTTAGATCTCCATGTCCTCTTTCGATTAAAATTTGTTTCATAATTTTGGGTCACTGTGCGATTTTATATCGATTTTTGAAGTACCTGTAGCATGATTGGGAGGGATGGAACCCACCTGGAAAAAGGGGCAAACTCTTTTCTAGGTTCGGCCACCTTCTGGTGTCGCGACGGCCCGATCCGTCGCGATCTCAGAGGGGTCGCGACACAAGGGCTGTCGCGATCTGAACGCGACGGGTCGACATGTGCAACTTGCCCCCGGTTCACCTCAGCGATCGGTTCAGCCTAACATGATCGGGCCGTACGTCGCTACCTTAACGCGACGCGATCATATGTCGCGACCTGCCACCAGATGCGATCGGTCCTTGTGTCGCGACCTGATTGCGAGAGAGGCCAACGTCGCGACATGACTGTTGCGACCAGAACCTGAATTACCAATATAACCCTACTTTTAATGACATATAAACCCTGATTAACCGTAATTAAGTACTGACATGATTAATTTCGACTTGTTAAATGTAAATGGATAAATCTCCATGAAATTAATTAATTGAAAAAGTATATGCACAACCATATATGCTCTCTTGATTTCTCACACTTACAGACACTTAACAATCATGTTTGTCATTTGACCCTATTAAATTACTCAATAATGTATTTGGTAATTAGTGAAATAAATTACTAAATTTACTATCTAAATAATTACACTTGTCTTCGTTTTACTCACACGTTTTATACACCGTTACCGCTTCCCTCGGCCTTCGAGCACTCGAGGCATGACGGACCTAGTTTTTACACTTTCTCTTGACATGGACCACCTCTCCACCGGGAATACTCTCGATTGGGCCAGGGACTCCTTGTCAAGGCCTCCGTAAGTCTTCTTGGCTTTGGTGCACGTCCTTAGCCGACGAGCTGGTTGTACCTTAAAACCCGTTACACCCTTTGAGATCAGCATGATCTAAACGGCCTTAGTGTGTCTCTTTTACCTTGTGATCACGCCGGACCATCTAGCCTGTGTTCGTAGCATGGCTAGTGGGCGGATGTGACTTCTACCAGACTGTCGGCACCTGACCGAGTGCTGTGCAACTGTTACTATCGATGTTTCACGTTGGTTTACGATTGTACCCTATCTCATCTACTATCTCGTTACTCTCATCTGTTCACTTTCACTCTACACTCTCATCTAGTTCCTCTACTACTCTCATCTATTCTTGGTACTCTACTTGGCCATCAATTGATTGTGTAAGATAACAAACATGACTATGCTAGGCAACATTTTAAGGGCCCGATCTGGTCCTGGGAGAAGCATCTGAAAGGCTATAACTCGGGGGGCTAATGATCTGGTGATGGCTTACACCAAACGCAGGACTATCAAGATTTAATCTATGAAAATCAATCATAATACTAGATTCTCTCGGTTGATAAAATGATCGACCAAACACACGTTACTTGCTTTCGCGACTAGTGCACTGTTGTTCAACCATACACGCTATCTTGTTACACGCTATCTCGTTATATGGCCAATCCTTTATCATGCTAGTTTTGCAATATTCTTCTTGAATGTATTATCGATCTCTTGCTATGGTGTACTATTACTCTCTTGACTATACTTGATTGTTCTCTCTAGTTATCCTGCTTTACAAGACATTAATCACTTAAAGCATGCTTGTTTATACGAGATATTAAGTCCTACTGAGCGTTATTCTCACCCTGCGCTATTGTTGTATGTGTTTCAGGTAAGTCGGATGATGACCCTACACTCACCAACGAGAATGGACTGGAGTGATGAGTGGCCTGGAGTCATAGCGATGGAATGACCTTAGTATCTTAGAGTTTAGTTAGATATTTTAATTATCCTTTCCAAATGTAATGATGTTATTGAGCCCTATGTTTGGCTCAGAATTAGTGGTTGTAATAGTTTAGGTGATTTATCAATAAAATAAGGAGTTTTATTTCAATTATTGTTCATTAGCTGCTTTGATATTTTGCGATTGCGCAAATTACATTACCATACCCTTTTCTCACGTCCCCCCGATTTATTCCGCTGCTAAATTAGCGGGGCATGACAGTTGGTATTAGAGCCTAGGATGTCCTTATTTGGATATTTTAAGTCTAGGATGTTCTAGGTGAACTTCCATGACACGTATCTAAGTCAGCCACCATACCTATGTGACGATTGGGTAGAACCATGGTTAATATTTAAATACATACATATATTATGTATCAACTTAGTATTACTTTAGCATCCTAATGCCAACCTTATTCTTGAAGGAACTCTTAATGGACGCCGAACGCACGCCACTACAAGACGAAATGAGGTCAACTCAAAAGCCAGTTCGGGCGTGTCGGAATGCCACCCAACTACTAGAAGAAGCTTTGAGGATGACCAAAAAGATTAGAAAGATGACCAACAACAACGGAAAGAGAAGACACCAACATGGAAAGCAGGCAAACCCACAAAAGAAACGTAATTGCCGTCATTGTAGTAAGCCGGGTCATACGACCAAGGGATGTTGGAGAAAAGTTGGTGCATGTCTACGCTGCGGCAATCTGGAGCATCGAATGCGAGACTGCCCTCTTCTAAAGGAACCATTCACTAACACCGAAGATCTCAACTCTATGACCAAATAGAACCAGCCAAACGATATACAACTAGCCCCTATTCAGAAAGGGCGATGCGAACACAGCAATAGGATATGCCACATATTGGAGGAATGCTGGAGAAGACAAGGAAAATGCTTACGATGTGGCAGCTCAGACCACAAGATTTGTGATTGCCCACAAATGAAGAAACAACGTCACGAAGAATCTAAACAACTAGCCACACTGGAAGCTTTGGTACAACCCTCTCCAGATCGAGAAGTGGGTACCGTGGAAGGTAACTCTGAATTTATAATATTTAATACCTTCTAAGCATTAATGATGATATATTTATTTAACCGAAGGAGTCGTGGAATTTGGGGACCAAATTCTTTTAAGTGGGGGGGATGTAGTACCCCAGAAAATTCATTAATTAGAAAATATAGATAAATTTAAAATTTTATCAATAATAAAGCAAACTAGTTAAAAATATACATGCCATTATTTCATGCATAAACACTCATATAAAATTTTGTAAAAATAATAGTTATACTTTAAATGATATCTCTAATGACCCATCAATAAATTGGGCATAGAAAAAATCATTTAGACCAGGTTTTAGAAACTATGCGACTTATTAGCGTAATTAAGGAATAAGTCGAAAAACTCATTATTATATGAGCCAAAGTGAATTAAAAATCAAAATGAACATGTGGGTGGACTTAAATAATATGGTTGATAGCCCATTATGATAATTGGACCAATATGCAATCTTAGCCCATGAATAAATTCTTTAATAAGAAGATAATTAAAACCCATTAAGAACATGGGTTGTACAATTAAGCTCACATAAGTTATTGGGCCAAGAGTAAGAGCCCAAATGATAAAGGGTAGAAATATTGGCATAAATATGTTAAATGAATTAAAATAAGAAATTAATTGAATAAGTGTGATAAATATATTTAAATTAGAATAAAGGGTGAATAAGTGGAATTAAACTAAAACCCATTAAACTAAAACCAAGTATAAAAGAATGGGCCCAATTGTCAAGAGCCCATCTTGGGATGGGAATTAATTAAGCTAAATTCGCATTTAAATTAATAATAAATGGCAAAGGGTTAAGATAATTATTAATTAATCCATAATTATCCTAAAAAGGAGTTCACATCCCATCATAACCCATTAGCCACGAAATTAGATCTCTCCCCAAACCAATTAGAGGATAAATGCTAAAATATGGGGAGATAAATTTGGAAATTCGGAGTTAATTAATAAATAAATTAAATAAGGGTAAGATAAATACTAAAAAGGGTTATAATGTCCTAGAAAGAGTCGTAATCCTATCCTAAACCTTTTCCTACGAATTTAGACTTCTCTCGAAGCCTATTAGGTAGATAAAGGCAAGAAATTGGAGGATAAAATAGAAATTAAGAGTTGAAGGAAAGAGGGTTTTAAGAAAGGACTCTATAACAACCCAATACAACCCAATTTCGGCCCTAGCAACCCTAGAATGACTATTGGAGCTTTGGAGGACGAGGGAGGAGCTGAGGACGAAGAACAAGGAGAGGAGGAAGCTTGGAGCAAGGGATTTTCGTCACTTCTTCGTCCAAAACCCTAAGTTTCCATCACAACGCAAAAAGGCAGGCAATCTCTCAAGTACAAATCATGTAAATTTAACATGATCCTCTTCAAAAGCCCTTTGGTTTCAAGTTTTTTTGTTGCTCCATGAAGGAGTATTAATTGTTCTAAGTACTATCCTTACCATGTACTCGAACCCACCCTCTTGTTTACCTTAAATCTTCACATGTACTCGACCCCATGTCCTGAATTTATTCTCATAAATACTACTTGTTACTAGCTTTCAAACGCCCCTATTTGCCCTAATTTCTATCTTGTATTCGTTGCCAATTAAATCAATGTTTTCGACTGTACATGTTTAGGTTACCGAAGACCAACCTATTCAAAGCATGCCTTACACATATTGTTTTTCTAATTAAACATGCCCAATGTTAGATCTCCATGTCCTCTTTCGATTAAAATTTGTTTCATAATTTTCGGGTCACTGTGCAATTTTATATCGATTTTTGAAGTACCCTGTAGCATGATTGGGAGGGATGGAACCCACCTGGAAAAGGGGCAAACCTCTTTTCTGGGTTCGGGCACCTTCTGGTGTCGCGACGGCCCGATCCGTCGCAATCTCAGAGGGGGTTGCAACACAAGGGTCTGTCGCGATCTGAACGCGACGGGACGACATGTCGCGACTTGCCCCCGGTTCACCCCAGCGATCGATTCAGCCTAACACGACCGGGCCGTACAACGCTACCTTAACGCGACGTGATCATATGTCGCGACCTGCCACCAGAACGCGATCGGTCCTTGTGTCGCGACCTGATTGCGACAAAGGCCAACGTCGCGACATGACTGTTGCGGCCAGAAGCCTGAATTACCAATATAACCCTACTTTTAATGACATATAAACCCTGATTAACCGTAATTAAGTACTGACATGATTAATTGCGACTTGTTAAATGTAAATGGATAAATCTCCATGAAATTAATTAATTGAAAAAGTATATGCACAACCATATATGCTCTCTTGATTTCTCACACTTACACACACTTAACAATCATGTTTGTCATTTGACCCTATTAAATTACTCAATAATGTATCTGGTAATTTAGTGAAATAAATTACTAAATTTACTATCTAAATAATTACACTTGTCTTCGTTTTACTCGCACGTTTTATACACCGTATCGCTTCCCTCGGCCTTCGAGCACTCGAGGCATGACGGACCCTAGTTTTTACACTTTCTCTTGACATGGACCACCTCTCCACCGGGAATACTCCCAATTGGGCCAGGGACTCCTTGTCAAGGCCTCCATAAGTCTTCTTGGCTTTGGTGCACATCCTTAGCTGAGGAGCTGGTTGTACCTTAAACCTGTTACACCCTTAGGGATCAGCATGATCCAATGGACTTAGTGTGTCTCTCTTACCTTGTGATCACGCCGGACCATTTAGTCTGGGTTCGTAGCATGGCTAGTGGGCGGATGTGACTTCTACCAGACTGTCGGCACCCGACCGAGTGCTGTGCAACTGTTACTATCGATGTTTCACGTTGTTTTACGATTGTACCCTATCTCATCTACTATCTCGTTACTCTCATCTGTTCACTTTCACTCTACACTCTCATCTAGTTCCTCTACTACTCTCATCTATTCTTGGTACTCTACTTGGCCATCATTTATGTCTAAGATAACAACATGACTATTCTAGGCAACATTATAAGGGCCCGATCTGGTCCTTGGAGGAGCACCTGAAAGGCTATAACATGCGGGGGTCTAATGATCTGGTGATGGCATACACCAAACACAGGACTATCAAGATTTAATCTATGACAATCAATCAATCAATCAATCACAATACTAGATTCTCTCGGCTGATAAAATGATCGACAAACACACGTTACTTGCTATCGCGACTAGTGCACTGTTGTTCAACCATACAGGCTATCTCGTTACACGCTATCTCGTTATATGGCCAATCCTTTATCATGCTAGTTTTGCACTATTCTTCTTGAATATATTATCGATCTCTTGCTATCGTGTGCTATTACTCTCTTGACTATACTTGATCGTTCTCTCTAGTTATCCTACTTTACAAGACATTAATCACTTAAAGCATGCTTATTTATATGAGATATTAAGTCCAACTGAGCATTATCGCTCACCCTACGCTATTGTTGTATGTGTTTCAGGTAAGTCAGATGTTGACCCTACACTCACCAAGGGGAATGGACTGAGTGATGAGCGGCCAGGAGTCATAGCGATGGAATGACCTTAGTACCTTAGAGTTTAGTTAGCTATTTTAATTATCCTTTCCAAATGTAATGATGTTATTGAGCCCTATGTTTTGACTCAGAATTAGTGGTTGTAATAGTTTAGGTGATTTATCAATAAAATAAGGTATTTTATTTCAATTATTGTTCATTAGCTGCTCTGATATTTTGCGATTGAGTGTACAAAATACGTTACCATACCCTTTGCTCACGTCCCCTAGATTTATTCTGCTGCTAATTGGCGCGGCGTGTCGTGGTCCCCGTAGCTAGCATTGGTTCCCCCTCTTAGTTGTACGCCACCCTCGGGTATGCCCCTAAGGGATTTGTTATCCCTGCCTTTACTTGTGCTAGTTGTGTGTCTTGGACTGTACTTAGAGCGGTACGTGGCGGTCTCGCTCTTCTTCTTGTTTCTGCGCGTGTGCTTCTAGTTTAGCAGTTGACGTTTACTTCCGCTACATATCCTATTAGATTTATATTATAGCCCTTCCAGATCTCTGGATCCGTGGGCAGCGACTGTGAAAATCTGGTCCTCGACATGGGCCGAGGGTCGGTTCTCGGGGTCATTATAGTTGGTATCAGAGCGAGAGTCTGACAGTACTTGTAGAGGATTTAAACTGTAACAGAAGTCCCAACAGTAGTACAAGTACACTGCTAGCCACCCGATTTGGTATTGTTAACCTTGATGATTGTGTGTCGTGTAGTATATGGCTCCGCACAGGCGTAGACAGGCCAGAGAGCTGACTGCGCCAGGGCAGGTCTAGGAGGAGGTGTCAGCAGTGGAGTAAGTGGCACAGCCTCAGGGTACAGCGGCAGCAGCACCAGCCGTGGGCAGCAGCAGCAGGAGTACCAGCCTTAGTCGTAGCAGTACACAGACTGGTTTCCTTTGGCAGAGTAGTTCTTCAAGAACTTGTACCAGGGAGGGTGGCAGAAGCACCAGTCGAGGTTCGCGGAGCAGTCAGTCCAGTAGGGAGCTGATCAGAGCAGACAGGAGGCAGTTTGCTACACTTGTGGTTTGCTAGGCCACTTCAAGAGGGATTTCCTGATGGGGCAGGTTCTGCAGCCAAAGCAGCCAGTGCAGTACACTCAGCAGCTACCATAGTACCAGTTGCCTCCCCCAGCAGGCACCCCGTCAGCAGCAGTAGGGGTAGTACCAGTTGTAGACGCGAGATTTGGACCATCCTTGCGTGGCTTCATGGCCCAATAAAGCCCGTTTGACCGTTTGTTGACCCTCCTCAGATGCCATGTAGACGGCAGCATCGACTGCCGCCGACTACATGTTGACGGCAATCCCCCTGGACGTTGACCCATCTTGACGTCCACATCTCTGGACGTCTGCATGTTGTTGGCGGCAGGATCGGTTGACGTCAATCTGGTTTACTTGGTCTGCGCAACTACCCCTAGAATCTAGCCAACTTGTGCCATTCTCTCGCCCATGCACCGCATGGGGCCGTTACCAACGGGCATATTGGCCACCATGGCACCCCCTTGACCCAGTAAAAATCCTACTTGGCCTCTCCTCATTGGTTGGAGCCTTTATGCATGGATTGCCAAGTGTGTGAAGTGTGTTTTCTTCACACTAAGCATCCAAAGCTACCAAGCTCCGACCCCACTTCCTATTTAACTTCCTCTCTGGCCTTCTAAGAGGGGGGGGGGGGGGGGGGGGGAGAGGTTGGACGTCCACATGCTATCCTTTTGAGAGAGGAGAGAGAAAGTTACACCCTACTTTCATCACTCATCCTCTTGCTTCTCTCAACACTTGGGACGTCTAGGAGGATTCTTTTGGAGCTGGAGGAGCCCTGCAAGGAGTCTACAATGCCTGCAAACGAGGATCAACTCCCCCCTCTTCCTCTCTTTCCTTTCTACTTTCTTTAGTCATTGCATGCTACACACACCTTCCTACACACTCTAGGCACATAGGCCACTTCCCTACACATCTAGAAAGGAGTTTCCCAACCAAAAACGGAGGGAAGAAGGGTGGTCATAGCACTTGGCCACCCCTCTTCTCAAGTCCGCATCCGGTACGGGACTCTTCTTTTGGGTTGTTATTTTCGTTTCTGACCATTCACTACACTTTTGTTAGGCTAATAGAGTCTCTTTCTGTTGCAGGAACGATCTGTAGAAGACCGCGGAGCTCTTCTCCTTGGCCGGCCGAAGGAGGAGAAGTTGAAGCCCCATTTCCATCCGCTGCGTGAGGTTGCTGCATCGACGCGATCATATCACTCCTTGGGCACAGGTAAGGCCCTGGCGATCACAAACTCCCTTTCTCTTTGCTGGTTTTCTTTGTTTCCTCTCTAGTCAACCTAGTCAACCGGAGAGTCAACAGGGTCAACCAGCGACCCATCATCGCCAACGAGAGATCAGCGACGTCCGCGAGCAATCGGAGAACCCCACAGTCGACCGGGGGTACGGCGCGTGAAACGGATCGTCCACAGTTCTCTTTTTTGGCGATCACGGTGGGACAAGCTTCTGCCACTGTGGTCTGTCTACGCCCAGGTAGACGGCAAGCGATCTTTCCGTTTACTCAGGTAAACGTCCTCCGTTCTTGCCGTTTAGTTTCTCTAGACGTCCATATATGTTGTCGTTGATTTTATTTCAACGTCCGTCGATCATGTCGTCAATCTGTTTCTGATAAACTTAGCGTCAACAGGCATGCCGTCTAGTTTCACAGAACTCTGTTTTTAATGTTTTGATCTGGTTTTGTTTTCAGTTTGCTTCCTGTTTGTCACTAACGGTCCTCAGTCACTGGGGGGTCCTTCTTCTCATCTGTTCTAGCCTCCCCTCACATTTAGGATCGCCATTCTTCGGTTTACAACCTTTTACTCGGGGATTCCCTCTCGAGTAAATTGGGTTTGTTCCGAAGAAAACTCTGTAAGTCCCTAAATTTCGTGGATTCCCTCACGTACGGGCAGGAGGACCTTTACCCTCCCAGTCTAGTTTGCCTATTCGCCCGGGTTTGAGTCAGATTTGAGAGAACCAGCCTTTGCAAGTCTAATTAACACATAACTTCGATACTTCAAATCTTGGGGACGTTGTTCGATAACATTGTTTGGTAGAAACCCAATTTCTGCTAAAAACAGTGAGATTAATCAACTCAAACCTTCTAAAATCAGTAGGTTGTGTGCTAATGGATGCTTGGTTAAATTCTTTGAATATGACTAACAATTTGGCTTTTGAATATGAGGACGATGTCCATGAATTTGTCGAGATGGTTGACACCAATAACCACCCCGAAGAGTCAGTTCACTCCTCTTCCTCATCTCAAGCTGATAAGAGGGGTGTGAGTCTAAGGGTCAATCCAACTTATGCTCAAGACACTCAAGAAGACCCTGAGTTCTCTAAGCTTCTCTCCCATTATTCGCCCGAGGACATCATCACTATGCTTTCTAAGCATACCGTCCGGCTGCCACCTCTCCTTCCACTCCATCCCCTTCTCCGTTCCATGCCTCCTCGTCTAGGCCCACTCCTAAGCCCGTTATCCCTTCACGGGTTCCCATCTCCCCTGTCCCCTTTTCCACTCCAATTCCTTCCACTCCTTTACCTACCCCTGTCCCAACTCCTTCCTTCTCCTACCCACCTCATGCTCAGCCCGCGCCCCCCACTCATCTGAATCCGTCTCCCGTTCGAAGATGGAGGAGCTTATTAGGAAGCTTTTGGCTGAATCTCTGTCCCTTTCAAAGCCTCATTCCCTCCAGAACTATTGCAAGCTCCCAATGCCTACTTTCCTCCGGGTTTCAAGGCCCCGAAGTACCGCAAGTATGACGGGACCTCTGATCCCCAATTCCATCTTTCCGGATTTACCATGGATTCCCATCGATGGTTGTACGATCGGGTTCTTTTAGTTCACCTCTTCCAACAATCGTTAGAAGGGGAAGCTTTGAGGTGGTTCACCTCCTTACCCGCATCAGACCTCATTAATTTTGACATCATCTCCGAGCGATTCATCTCGCACTTCTCGTATATGGCCACCCCAGTCCCTACACTTCCTGACTTGGTGGCAGAAAAGATGAGCGGACGAAGACTTTGTCACATTTGCCAACCGATGGAGATCCATGGCGTCGAGGGCAGACATACCTATCCCAGAGTCCCAGGCCATAACTATGTTGGTTACCAACACCACCCCTGTGCTCCGCTCTATCTTGATGCTGAGTGAGTTCCCCTCATTCGCACATCTCTACAACGGAGCCAGGGTGGTCCAGAATCAGATTAAGGACTCTTCTCTGCACACTTCTTTGAAGGGAAACCCAAGGGACGTAAGGCTCCCGCGGCACCTACCACCGAGGGGTGACCGTTAATGATCGGTAAATGCTTGCAGTCAGCCATTGAGGCCTCCGAACAAGTCCTCTAATCCTCCATCCAGTCCTTCCAACTCACCATTTCCCGTCGCATCTCTCCAAGCCTTACTCTGCAGTTCCCCCTCCTTCTGGCTACACCCGGCCTGGCCCTAAGAGGTCTCACTACCCTCCTCTACCTGAGACCCTCGAGGACGTATTCTTCGCCCTCATGTCTTGTGATGCCATTCAACTCCCCCCACAAGGGAGAACATCAATCCGAGGGTGGACACCTCCAAATACTGTCCTTATCATAGGGCCCATGGTCATCAGCTCCACAACTGCTTCACCTTCGTGACTGGGTGTATGACATGAACGACCAGGGAAGGATTATCTGGGAGGATGTCAAGGTAGCCATAGCAAAGTCTAGGTATACCAAGAAAGAGCTGGTATCGTCCAAACCCTCTCCCCACTATCAAAGCAACAATCCCTCCTCCTCTAAGTCCCAGCAAACGTCCACACCATGACGCATTCAGAACCCCGGTTGTGAGGAGAGAACAAAAGTGGGGGGTAGAAGGCTTTGAAGAATGGTACCTGTATCCTTCCGTAGAGTCTGAGGAACCCTCCGCCACTGTAGACGCCATTTTAGGGGAACGGCCTTTAGTCCTCATCCGACCTACCCGTCAAGAGGCCTACCCTCCTACCTTCCCTATCCATGAGCTGTCTACCCCTGAGACCAGACCTCTCCAGCTAATTCTCCCTAAGTCTCAAGAAGATGTTCATGTCACACTTAGGAACCGGATCGTTCCTCCACCCCCGCGGCCCTTGCAAGATGAGGAGGATAGTGGACCTCCACTACCTGCCGGCACCGAATATGATATTCTGCAACACCTAGATAAGACGCCCGCGAGGGTGTCTATTTTAGAATTGATTCGGAGGTCGCCATCTCACCATTCCACCCTCCTCCAATTCTCCAGAAAATCATGGTCAATGATGACCTTCCTCCAGTGGGGTTAGTAATGCCATCATCTCCCTCACCCAAGGACCTTCAATCTCTTTTTCAGACAAAGATCTTGCAGCTCCCGAGTGTCGTTCGCTTCCTCTCTGTCTTACCATCAACCTCAACGGGGTTTCGGAGACTCTACTCTCATCGACACCGGGCCATCTATCATGTATGTCCGATGAAGACCCTCAAGAAATTGGTTTGGGGGAAGATAATCTGGAGAAAATCTGCTCCACAATTGATGCCTATGACAATTCCAAGAGGGTTGCCAAGGGTAGATTGTTCTTCAGCTTGAGATCGGACCCGTCACTATGTCTTCCGAGTTCTAGTCCTTGACGTCGATCCGGCCTATAAGGCCATTCTTGGTCGTCCCTGGTTAGAACAAACCTTAGGGGTCCCTTCCACCGCCCATCAGTGTTTCAAGTTTCCTTTCAATGGGCGGATTATCAAAATTAAGAGCATTCCTACCTTGGAAACTCTCAACTCCATCACTTCGGAGCAGATGCCACATCTTTTCGTTCCGGACAAGGGGAAAAAGCCTGTCATGTCAATCTTTGACTTCCCCTTGCCCTGTGATCTCGGCCAACCTCCCCAGTCAGCTGAAGAATCCCATGACCCATGTCCCCAAGGGAAAGGTTGGGAGGTAATGGCTAGGATCGGCTATATACATGGCCGAGGGTTGGGTAAGAACCAGCAGGGTCCTGTCCACAACATCCAAATCAAGAGGCCGTTAGATAGGCTGGTCTAGGATTCCATCTGGACCCCATTCATCCGGATCCTTTTATTCCCTATTAGCCTCTTACTTGGACCCTGAAGGAGCATTTCGTTCAGGGACCCCCTCAACCGGGAACTCAGGAACCCGTGATAGAGAGTTATCTGACTCTGAGAGTGAAGAGAAGGAGGAAGAAACTGCCGAGGTCGATGAAGTCTGCGGTGACTTCGGCCTTCTCTCTCTCTTTGGATCGATCTCCCCTCTTCATCTCCACCCTTATCTCCTCCTTCTTCTTCATTATCCCCTTCACAATCTCTCCCTACTGAGTGTGCTCAACACCGATTCTTTTTCTCCACCATTTCTTCCCCTCCTCTCCTTCCTCTATCCCTCGCATGGCCAGTCGAGGCTATCTTAAGTCAGCTCATGGTTCTAGGCCTTGACTCCAAACAAAAAATGCCAATTTTAAAATTGGAAATGCGAGGTCTCCATCGAGCATCCTTCCGCTTTGGAGTCTCTTCCACTCGGCCAGGGGCGATGCTCTCCAGCTTAGACTCCTTTCCTCGCCCCTCTAGGGGCACTTCCTCTGTACATAGTTTTGTACATAGCAGTCCTGTACATAATGGTCTAGATTTTAGCTTAGAGTCGGGTCTAGAGTCTAGTCTAGGGTCCAGTCTAGGATTAGAAGAGTCTAGATCCTCTCAGCCATGTGTTCGCAAAGAGAAGGGTAGGCAAGTTCCTGCCCGTTATGTCATGGCTTTGGCTAAGAGGTGTGCCAAGTTAAGACAAGTCCTAGAGTGTCTTGAGGAGCCTGCCCTTGTTGAATCTGATTTTGAAGAAGGCGACTCTGTAGATGACGGTTTAGGAGTTTATCTACTAGATTTTGATAGAAGGGTGAGCTGGGAGATCCTGGGTCGGAAGAAGAGGACCTAGTGAGCTCCTATGTGGATGGCACAAAGAGGTTCGACGAGCCAACCATGGCTGCGGACGAGCCCACTAAAGAGGTCAACCTTGGCACTGAAGAATCCCTGAAGGTAGTTTTGATCAGTGCCAACTTGAGTGTTGAAGAAGAAGAAGCCCTGGTAGCTATTCTCAAAGAATTCTCCGACGGTTTTGCTTGGTCCTACGAGGACATGCCAGGACTTGACACCTCTTTGGTCAAGCACCGGTTTGTCCTAAAAGCCGACGCGAAAGCCGTCAAACAATGTTGAAAAGGCTACATCCCAAGCTTGCACTCAAGATCAAAGAGGAGGTTGACAAGTTGCATAAAGCCAAATTCATTAGGGTTGTGTTGTATCCACAATGGGTAGCTAATATCGTCCCTGTGATGAAGAAGGTCGGTAAGGTTAGAATCTGTATAGATTTCCGTGACCTTAATCGTGCTTGCCCAAGGACGATTTCCCTCTCCCACACATAGATGTCCTAGTGGACAACACTGCTGGCTTTGAATGTTATCTTTCATGGATGGTTTCTCTGGGTATAACCAGATCTGTCTGGCGGAGGAAGACCAGGAGAACTTCTTTCACAACGCCCTGGGGGACCTACTGTTATGTCGTCATGCCCTTCGGATTGAAGAATGCGGGAGCAACCTATCAAAGGGCAATGATGGTGATTTTTCATGACATGATGCATGTGCACATGGAGGTCTATGTGATGATGTCTTGGTTAAATCAAGGACTTGACATGGCCATGCTGAGGTACTCCGGGCAGTTCTCCAACGGTCTAGAGAACACAATCTTAAAATGAACCCCAAGAAGTGTGTCTTTGGTGTCTCCTCGGGAAAATTGCTGGGGTTCATAGTAAGCAAGCGGGGAATTGAGATTGATCTCAATAAGGCCAAAGCAATAATCGACATGCCTCCTCCTAGGAATATCAGAGAAATTAGAGGGCTAATAGGCAGACTTCAGTTTATTAGGAGATTCATCTCCCAGCATTCAATCCGTTGTAAGCCCTTCTATGAGATGGTTAAAGGAGACGCTAATTTGATTGGAACGAGAAATGTCAAAAGGCCTTTGATGAGTTGAAGAGCTATTTGTTCAATCCCCCTGTTCTTGCTCCTCCGGTCCCAGGTCGGCCTTTACTGCTCTATGTGTCAACCACTGAAGATTCAACTGGAGCAGTTTTGGCCCAATATGACGACGAGAAGAAGGAGAGAGCGGTGTATTATTTATCCAGTTGTTCAATGAAGCTGAAAAGAAGTACACCGCCATGGAAGAACATGTGCGGGGGTGCCGTCGTCTGGGTTGCCCAGAAGTTAAAGCATTATTTCCTGGCTCATGAAGTGAAACGTCTGGCGCGTATGGACCCAATTCAGTACTTGCTTGAGAAGCCTGTCCTGACTGATCGGTTTGATGAGGTGGCAGAGTTTCCTCAATCAATTTGATATCACCTACGTCAACCAAAAGTCGATCAAGGGGCACGCTATTGCTGAGCATTTGGCCCACCACCCCTTACCTTCTTGCTCTCCCGTCGATGAAAGCTTTCCAATGAAGAGTTAGGAACCATTATCGATGGTGAACCTTCGTGGGTACTTTACTTCGATGGGGCCCTCAATTCCAAGGTGTGGAATAGGGGCAGTCCTCCTCTCACTGGAAGGGGTAGTCATTCCGCACGCCTACCAGTTAACCTTCCGAGCCACGAACAATGTGGCCGAGTATGAGGCGCTCTTAGTTGGGCTGAAAATGTCATTATTGCTCGGAGTCAGGAGTTAAGGATAATGGTGATTCGCAGTTGATACTCCGACAATCTCTTAGCAAGTACAACCCAGGAACCCAAGTTGAAACCATACCAAGAGTTGGTAGGAAAAGTAGTCCGGTAGTTTAGGAAGCTCACACTAGTTCACAATTCTAGGGCTCAGAATATCCTAGCAGATTCACTCGCTTCCTTAGCTTCTTCCATTCCCATCCCTTTGGGAAGATCTTCTGGAAACCGTTTCTGTCCAAAGGTTGAGAGTCTCTTCCATGTAGATCCTTGGTTTTCTCAACTCACGTCTCCTTCTCTATCCCTTCGGGTCCATGCACTCTCGAAAGAGCCAGAAATCGACCTCGAAGATGGTCATCCTTGGTATTTTGACATCGAGAACTTTCTCAAAGATGGATCCTTCCCCGATTATGCCACCTCTGCCGACAGACGGGCCATTCGCGCGTCTCAGAGCGTTATAAGATCATAAGTGTCATTCTGTACAAAAAGTCTCTCAGTGGGGTCTATCTTCGTTGCCTCGATGAAACCAAGTCTCAAGATGTTGTTGAAGCCGCTCACTCTAGTGAATGTGGTGGCCATGTTAATGGTAGAGCATTGCTCAAAAGTTGCTAAGACACTATTATTGGCCTACCATGGAAGAAGACTGTCGTCATTTTGTCCGTCACTGTGCTAAATGCCAATTGCACGGTGACAAAATTCATGCTCCTTCCTCTTCTCTTCACCCTCTCATCGCTCCATGGCCTTTCGCCATGTGGGCATTCGACGTGGTCGGTCCTCTCGCGGACAGAACCGGAGAAATCCGTAAGAAGTCCTTCATTCTGACCGCCACAGAATACTTCACAAAGTGGGCTGAAGCAGAAGCATTCATAGAGGTCAAAGCTTCAACAGTGGTCAAATTCATCAAGCGCAACATCCTTGCAAGGTTCGGCGTGCCTCGGGACATCGTCACCGACAATGGACCTCAATTCACTTCACAGGAGCTTCGCGACATGTGTGGTAAATATGGCATTAACTTGCATCATTCATCCCCATATTATCCACAAGGTAATGGACAAGCGGAAGCTACTAATAAAACTCTCATCAAAATCATAAAGAAAACATGCAAATCTCACAACAATGCTGACTGGCCAGACCGCTTGTTGAAGCTCTTTGGGCTTATCGCACCTCGGTCCAGACCTACGGGGCAAACTCCGTATGCTCTGACATACGGATCAGATGAGATACTCTCATTATGAGGTCTTCGTCCCTTCACTTAGAGTTCAATTGGATCCAAACTTGACCCCGATCAACGTCGGGAGGCCTTGTTGGCACAACTTGAACTCTTAGATGAAAGGCAAATGATAGCGGCTGATCCATGCTCAAGTCTACCGTCAGAGAATTGCACGTTTTTACGCTAAAAGAGTTCTTGAGAGAAAATTCAAAGTGGGTGAGATGGTCCTAAAGCGTAAAATCATAAAGGCACCAGGTCCCAGGAGCAAATTGCAAGAAATTGGAAGGGTCCGTTCGTTGTCAAGGAAGTATATTCAGGTAACGCTTATAGGTTGTAGATGCCGAAGGAGTGGAGTTGTCGTATCCGTGAACGCAGTCTACCTCAAGAAATTCTATCCTTAGTCAGTCAGTCCGTCAAGTCAGTTATTCATCACTTGTTAACGGTGTGGTTTAAATCTCTACTTTTCCATTGGTCATTAGTGAGGTAGGGTTTATTCACACACCACACAAATGTTAAGATATGCCCTCTAGTTGGAAAATCACAAGTACACTCGGATAGTCTAATCCGGTCAATTGTTTTCTCTATTCTTCTCCCACTCGTCGCGTCTGGAAGCGGAGCAAACTACGAGTAAGGGACCATCCACTCCCATCTAAAAGACAAGTTACCATAAACAGGGGCAATCAAGAAAAGCAAGGCAGAATGCTAAATCAAGCCTAAAGGGGAAAAGAAAAGCCAAAAGATCAAAAAGGGTAGCAAAAAGTACGTACCCAGGAAAAGGCTGACCAAATCAAGGAGGTAGCAAAAAGTACGTGCCTCCACCCCTGAAATCAAATAAGAAGAAAAGTTCCCCTGCAAATAATTGTTGACCAAGTCTTTAGTATGAGGTGTTGGTTTGGAAACAGAAAGTAGTCTGAACCAAATCCTTGCATGGCTTCCTACTTATTTCTTCCAATTCCTCCCTCTAGGGGCAATTTGACTGTATAAGACATTCCGTGGTGGAAAATATCAAGAAGGCTAGGGGCAATTTCCAACATCAAGGAATTCATTCACGATCCTCCTTATTTATGACCTCCGTGGTTAAGTAGATCACACAGACCCTATGCTTTGACATGTGATGAATATGTATTTTTAGAGTCCAAAAATAAAAAAATGATGATGACAAAAAGAACCAAGAGAGGTCTCTCGATATTTTTTTTTTCCCCATGTACATTTTTATTTTTTACTCTTATTTTCAAAAAACAAAAAATTTAAATAAAAAAATCAGTAGTAACATTCTCCTTATTTTCCTTATTTTTTCAAAACAACAAAAAATCAAGAAAATACAAAAACAACAAAAAATGCATGTGCATATTTCCTTCGGTTATTTTTCTTATGTTTTATCTTTGATTAGACATTAGCCCCTTGACCAGATCTCAAGAAAGGTACATCACTTAGGCAAGGGGCTAAAGACAGATCTACACTAACTTTTCTCTTTAAGTGTTGTGGATGCAGGAACCAAAGTACACAAGCAAACCATTCAAAGCACACAAAGATTCACTATAAGGATCAAATTCTGTACATATCATGACAGGGGCATACCCCTGGTGGTGCAAATCACTCTCTCTCTCCTCTCCCTCGCTAGACTCTGCCTACGCGAGCTACTCACCCCTCCTCCTCCTCCCTCTCCCGACGCCGGTCTGGGAGAGAAGGCCTCGACGCTGTCGATGCCACGGCGCTGCAGCCCTCCTAGTGCCACGGACGGGTCCCCTAGCGACACGATGTCATCTAGAGAGGCAAAGGCAGACGCCGTCCTCCCCGTGCCTCCTGCTGGGCCGCTCGCTGCTGCTCCCGGCGCTTCCTCAAGATCTCGTAGTTCTTTGCAATGTCGGCTCGGGCTCGTCTGCCTCCCTCTCTCGGTCCCTCGCCTCCCTCTCCCTCTCCCTCACCTCGAGTAGGCGACCCTCCACCCTCGTCAGATCCAGTCGCAGACTCTCCATCTGCGCCTGGAGAGTAGCCGCTCCTCCTCCCTGCCTCTGCGCACAAATAAGCAAATCAAATCAAATTAAATCATCTGCAAAAGGTAGTATTTTTCAGTGTCTTACCTCCGCCTCCGGGTCCTCGTCTCGAGCTCCTGGACTCTCGCCTGAGCCCGGTCCAGCCTCCTATAGACGGACCATCAGGTCCCTCCAGCCGGCCGTGTGGACGAGCTCGCCCCTGTGTCTCGGCTCGCCCGCACTCTCGATAGCTCCCCTTTCTGCATTCACATATCTTGGTCAGTCATCAAATCAAATCAATTTCAAATCAAACCCAAGATAGGTTGAGATGTTACTTACCAGTGTCCGGACCTCAGCTCGGAGCCTCTCGAGCTCGACCTCCTGCTCCGCCAGCCGTCCCTCTAGGAGGCGGATCGCCTGCGACTCCGGCAGCTGTCATTCACACTTCAAGGTTAGAATCAAGAGATTTAAATGACAAAGGCTTAGAGTTAGAATTCACTTACCGCTCGCCGATCTAGTCGGAGTCGCCCGACGTAGCGCGCCCGAAGTCCTTCAGGTACGCCGAGCTGTCCTGGAGGTCTGCCTGCCGGAGCACCTGGTCCCCTCCGGCTCGCCAGTAGGTGACCGTGCTCCCGTGCTCCTCACTCCAGTCTCGGTCCTCGGCGAAGAACCGACGGCGGGAGTGCCCCTCTCTACCCAAGGATGGTACCTCCATGGCTGGCTGGTGCCAGCCTAGAGTCCGCACCACGAGCTCAAGATAGAGGACCTCGCAAGTCCCCAGGCAGAGAAGGAGCAGGTGGCGGTTGAAGAGAGGACGACCCGCCGCCACCGCTGGGTGCGAAGCGTCCGTCTCCCCCGCATAGGGGGTCCACACCACCTGAAAGAGAAGAAAGCACTGGTCAGTAACATCAAATGCAACAATTGTTAGAATGCATGAGATTTTGTTGAGTTTCGTACCTGATCATGCGGGTAGTTGTCCAAGGCAACGCGCACGTCCTCCGCACGCCTGTCTGCCACCCGTGGGTCAGGAGCTACCTCCCACCGCGCCATGAGAGGCACCATGGTCTGGCGCCCCTCTGCCTGTACCCCGCGTCTCATGGGGAAGCAGGTGTACCCCCAGATCTGCAAAGCAGTAAAGAAAAGAATGTCAGTCAGATAGTTTAACTCAATTTAAAATTCAATGATGAACATTTAAAGAAAGTTGCGTACCTGAAGAAAGGGGGTGAACCCCCCGGTGCTCTGAGAGCGTTGCGAACTGCTAGGAAGAAGGGAAAATAGATGTCCTAGCATCGCGGCACCCCATGCGTATCGTCCTGCCTGCGCCAAGTCCCTCAAAAGCAGCACGAACTTGCAGTCATCTGGGATGACTGCGTCGCGAACAGAGGTGCCCGAAGAGGTATGCTACAAAAATCCTCACTGATCTCTCCTCGCTCCTATCACAAGGTCGAGTGCTCCCCGCACTCCCGTATAGAACTCCTCTAGTGTCTCCAGGGGCCCTCTCCTCCGACCTCTCAGGCCCACCGCCTCAGACAGCGATCCGAGCAAGATGCTCCGGATCGGTCTCCTCCTCCGGCCACAAACTCTAGCCCCAACACTCCACAATGTCATCATGATAATCGCTCCTCTCCTGCCCTACTACCGCTCTCCCTGAACCGATAGTCCTGTCAGATACCCACGTCCTCCACGTGGGTATCATGTGACCCCAAGGCATGATGAATGTCTTGCAATCCTCCTCCCATCGCTCCCTCAGGGCCTCTAAGTACGGCACGTCCACGTGGAATGGACGTACCGACAGGAGGTGCCCGAACCCCATCCTGGCGATCCGGGTCTGCTGGGCCTCTGGCAGCGCCCTGTACCAAGCCCAGCATAGGTCCCATGTGACCCTGCTCCTCATTCGGTCCTTACCCTGCAGAAAACATAGAAGCAGGCGTCAGTATCGATTACCGTTAACCCAAAATTGATGGCAAGGGGTATGCCGTTTACATAGATCAACACGTCCAGGGGTGGCCGTCAAGTTCCTCTGTTGGCGTCCAACACCTTGCCGTCAAGTTCACTTCGATGCAAGAGGGTGGACGTTGATAGGAACTCAACGTCCATCGATGTGGACGTCAAGTTCCTGTCAAACCCGACAGGTCTCCTCTGTTTCCCCCTCTTTCGCGCATTACATTTCTGTTTGCACCCACTTTTATCTAGCAGTCACAAATGGGCCGTGGCTCATCTAAAGGTGCTGGAGATGAATTGGCTGCAGCAGAAAGCAAAAAGAAAAAGATAAGGGCTAAGAAAAAAGTAACAAAGGAAAATATGAAAGGGTGGGTTGCAAAATGCCAGCCACCTCAGCCCTGGGAAATAGTGCCTTAAAAGGGGCCAGTGTCTCATATAGAAGGAGATCGGAACAAGCAGAAGAGAGAGGCCAGCAGCATCGAGAAGGGGTCTTGCTTGCGGCTGAAGGAAGCAGGGGAGCAGCAAGCTTTCTGATCTCTTCTTCTTCCAGAGAGGACCTGCGACAGGAAGGGGGGGGGGGGGAAGAGGGCCCAGCTTTATCCTTTCTTCGAGTTGTGTGTAGTGTCTAAGAGAGTGGGGAGAGGTGAGGGCAGAAACCGATGTAGCATGCTATGTATCGTGATTTCTATTTTCTCCCTTCTCAGCATCAATCTTCCATTTCTTTACATTCATCTTTTCCCTGTTCTTTTATGAAGAGCTTGTATTCTGGACATATGTGTACCTCTCTACCATAATGAGGCTTGTGTTTTGGGAATGACATGTGAGATGCATCTGTCTCTACGTGAAGACAAGTTGAGACTAATATATGTGTTTTTTTTTTTTTTTTGTTCCTCCATTTCCATTCATGTTGATGTGTTTCGCCCATTTACTCTTTTATTTTATTTCTTCGCTGTGAGAACCGAATGGCCCTTCCTCTCGTACAGTGAGCTGGGTAATCTAATACTCAACCTCACTTTTGAAGGAACTAGGATACGAAATCAGCAAGTTCTTCCCAATTCACCAGAATGTGTACTCTCCAACAGTGGTCACCCTCTACAGTGAATGCCTTCCCTTCTACCTCTTCAAATAGACATCCCCTTCCATCATTTGTATGTCTCTTTTGTTCATTCATTACAATTGAAGACCCAAACACTCACAGGTTGGATAACATAATATCCACACCTCATATTTTGGGACTAAATATAGCCCATCCATCGTCCGGTTTCCGTGTGTTATTGCTCATGACGAATTTGATTTCCTTCTTTATAAAACAAATGGGGGATCATCATGGCTGTGCACCCATGTGAAAGCATTGCTACGTTTATGTAGTTATATGTGCATACATGCCATTTATGTCTCTCTTTTCCTTGTTTTATTTCATACCTGGGTCATGATGGTTCCGTTTCTTTTGTGTATAATAGATAAAATGATGGATTTGTTTTCTAGAAACAGCGACCTGAATACTTCGAACCCTGTTTCATTCAAAAGGATATTAATAAAGGCCTCTCAGTAAGCATGTTGTCCATTTCTATGCTGAATAATGTTTTCTTGTGCTCTGCTTGCTGTGGAAATTCCTGGTTACACAGATCACCTCTGCATTGACAGACCGTGCACACTTCGCTTTAATGTCTATGGCCGAAGGTTATCCTGCCGAATCGCACAGTCAAATACGTATTTCCTGCCTACTCAAATAAAAGTAAGAAATCTATTGAATTTCGAGTTAGATAACATAATATCTATGCTCGATTACATGGACTCAAATATCATTTAATCAATGTCCTGTTTCATTTATGGTCTCGGCGTATACCGGCTCCCTCGTAGGTGTGCCTCGGGAGTTGGTGTCGTGTGCCATGGTGTTGATGCCTCCGGCACTCACACCGTTGTTGGTACCGCTCTCCATCGTGGTGGCGGATACCGTGCAAACCCCCCAATGTGCAAAACAAGAGGAGGTGCTACTGGATTTTCCCCCCGCACTTGGAAGCGGTGGCCCTTTATAAATTACATAATTTTAAAAGAATCTTAAAAAAAAATTGTCTACCCGGCGAGTCAACGACTGTCCCGTTACCACGAGATTTGACACAAGTCGCTTGTCCGTCCGCTTTTACCCGATGATTTCTGAACATATATCCACCAATATGGCCACCGGGTTAACTTGCACTGTGGACGGCACTATCGGCAATATCATGTCGCCATCGGTGCGAACATTACCTCGTCGGCGCCATCTCGGGTCCGTAGGTGGGCGTCCGTGGGCACCCCCCCAACATGTGGTGGGCAGGGGTGGTCGTCATTATGTCGAGTCGTACGATACGATCGGATTTCTATCGATTTAAATTTTATACCTCCAGCCGTGATTTCATCGGCTTGTATTGTATGCATGCATGCATGAATAAATGAGACAAATAAATGTCGGTACGGTGTACGTCACCCGATCGACGTGTCAAATGCAAGAGCAAATAAATGAGATAAACAATAGAAATAATAATAGCAATAATGAGTAAAAATAATGATAATAATTAAATAGAAATTACAAACAACAAAAAAATATATAGATAACACAAATGAGAAAATCAATAAAAATTAAATGATCAAAAGGTAATAAACAAAGGAAAGACAGCAAGTGTACTGAGAAAAATAAATCAACAAAACAAGATTAATTAACAAGAATAAAAATAAAAAAAATGAAAGCAGATAAAACACTAAAAGAAATAAACAAATGTCATAAAACAAGTAGGCCCGCCGTTTCAACACGTCCAATACCCCTGCCGTTCAGCTTCACCAACGCTGCTAGCGCCCACGCAGAACCCTTCGTTCAGCCGTCATCGCGCACATAGAAGGCTGCCGTTCAGCCTTTCTCATCCCCTGCACACCTCTGCCGTTTAGTCTTTCCCTCACATATGCACACCCTGTCGTTCAGCACTCACACACATACAATCCCCCTGCCGTTCAGCATCTTATACGCCCATGCCGTTTCAACCCATCCTACATAAAAAAAAAACCCCTTAAATTCCCCACGCGCCAACTCCCAGCAGACCTGCCGTTTAAAACCCCCTTATATTCACACATACGCACACCTCCCAGAATTTGCCCTTTCCCCACCTGATTAATTATTAAAAAATAAAAATGAAAGATATAATAACAAAACAACAAACAAACAAACAGTCGAAGCACTTAAAAAAAAACAATAAATCAAAACCCTAAAAAATAATAATAATAAATGTCATAGCTCTAAAACAAGTTTAAAAGAAATAAAACAGGCTAGCTTCATATCAAAGACAAAGGGAAATCTCAATCAAATAACAAAAGAAAACATGAATAATCTTAAATCAAATCTACATAAAAAAATGCAACAAAAAAAAAATAATAACTTCAAATAAACCCAAATTTAAAATCAAACCAAATAAACATCTTTAACAGACGAAGTCAACCAAATAATGTCCGTTGTAATTCTAATTTGAAATAAAAGTCCAAATAAATTCCAATTCAAATAACCAAGAGAAATAAATTTAAAAAAAATATATTTAAAAAATCAAATAATAAAAAAAATCTCCTATCAAATCAATAATAAAAAAATTAAATCAACCAAAGACCAATAGACAAAAAGGCAATCCAATAAAAGATCGAACATGATAAAAAATGTAAAAGATCAAAAGAACAATTAATCAAATCAATAATGTTGAAACCAATTCAACCTCTGCTAATAAATTTGAAATAACAACAAAAATGCGTCGAGTGTTATATTCTGGTCGTCTCGCGTTAGGCGCAACTAGATTTGCATTTTCACGCGTATCATTTATCGGATGTTTCCGCTTAAGGCCATGAGACTCTTTATTCTGGCGATTAATCAAGAGTTTTCTCTTTTTAAAGAGATGTAATTAACGTCGTTGCGCTTAGGCAACGGCGGGATCTTGGTCCCGACCCGATCTTCACTTTCGTTTGACGAAGTCAGACAGCGCACGAATAGACCCAAAGTCCTCCGACTCTCGGAGGCAGAACATGTTGTCGCTTCGGCGACTGGCACGCCTGCGCTCCGCGATTACCGATTCATCTCTCGTTATAGTGACTTACTTAGCACTAAACGGAACTTGAATTTGTATACGCGGTACACACATGAGAACATGATAAATGAACTTTAAATTCTAAAATAATTTTGTGATGGATCTTCAAAATCTATTTCCCAGCGTGGCACGCCTGGTGGTACCAACGTCCCTTCATCTCTTCGCCAGAATAGAAAGTCTTGTGGCCTTCATACTCCATACTGATGCTGGTTTGAACGAACTTGCAGGTGACTAACAGACATATGGCTGAAGTACGGTTCGGACCACAAATGTTCGGGACCATGCCCGGTATGGCTACCTCGCCCTACCACTCGCTTTGGAAGCTTTCCCCCGGCGGGATTCCCCAACTTTTGAGGGTTGCCTTCGTCAACATACTGCACCAAGAAGCCGAAGCTGAAGTGACTGTAAAGGAGCTAAGTTGCCAAGTCTATCATATGAATCGTGGCAACGAAAGAAGCGACAAGGGACCCAGGGGGCAACAAGCTAGTGCTGAGAAGGCCAAGAGACCCAGGGGCATCAAGCTAGTGCCTACAACAACTACTCCCCTCAAAGCACGTGTCCCAGCTCTGGGAAGAGCCTGCTGGTCGGTGACGTCAGAATCCATCTGCGAAGCGGCCGTGCTATAATAGAACCAGATCAAGTGGTTTCAACTATTCAAACAAGAAACTCCTTCCAAGCATTAGAAGGAAGAAGAAATGTACAACACCTTCAAAAGCAAATTGGCCCCAAGCCAATTAAATTCAAGCAGGTTTGGGTGCCTAAGAAGACCCAAGCCCTTCAACCAGTGCAGCGACAACATGACAAAGATATTGAGACAAATTAAAGGGCAAAATAGATGTTGATCAGCTAGCTCCAGCACCTTCTCCCGCGCTAGTGTTCAAATCTTATGCACGGCAAGGGACTATTTCTACTACACGCATACCACAATAGGGCAGCTAATCTGGAGCGTCTAGCTCACATGCCCCAGCTGCAGAGGAGGGGTGCAGTATTCGTCCCTCCATTTACACAAGCATTCAATGGAGTTGATCGGATCGTGTCCAAATATGCCTACGATCCAACAAGAACTTTCCTGGGACATCAATGCTCATTGCAAGCTATGGGGGAAACCCAGATGGTCTATCATGTTGTGAACATGGAATGAAAAAGAAAGAGCAAAAATGTTTGAAAAGAGAAAGAAAAAGAAAGAGAAAAAGAAGTTGTTTGAGCACTGCTTAGGGAACGATGCATTGCGCATTCTCCCCTGTTATATGGCTGGCATGCTTAACCAATGTGGGTTTCTCCTGAAGAAGAAGGAGAACCACCCAAATTCACTGAAAAGCCAGATTCTCTTGCCAGAAGGAGAAAACTGACAGCAACATCCAATGGTTAGAAGAGCGTCTGCAACAACAATGAGGTTTGAGGAAGATAGCAAGTTGCCGCCTATCTCCTTGAAGAGACTTCTGTTAGGGCAACAACCAACATCCCTACCATGTCTGTATATGATCTACTGTGGTAGTCTTGTTACAAAATGCCAGCTCGAAATTGAAATGTTGAGAAAGCAATTCAAGAAGAGATGATATAGCATGGCATTAAAGGACAAGAGAGCTAGTCAAAGCATTGCAAGGTAGCATCAGCTCACCCAAAATTCTACCAACAATGACACAACCGATGTCAAGCCACACTGGGGCATTTCACCCCTGAATCCATGTCAAGAGACTTCGAAACAATCAATGGGCAAGGCTTCCACAAGCTGAAGGGTTAACACTACAGTCACCCACTATCTCTTGAGTTTAACAAATCCAGCACTAAATGAGCAGCTTGATGAAGTTAACAGGAACGTGTGATAGTACTGCTACCCACCAAGCTCCATACCCAGGTGTCATGATGAACTCTATCAATGCAATGGGGCGTTTAACTCTAGATGCGCCTTGTCAGATGACGCCTCGTGCATCCTTGTCGAGTAGACATTCACATTCAAATCTCCTGGCAGCATCTATGCCAGACCGACTAGACAAACAGAGGAAGCCTAAAGGTGACAGACAAATAATATTGTGGTAGAAATTGAGGCATTTCTGACAAGATATCCCAGTAGCTCATCTGGGGACAAAGGGGAAAATCAGTTGATAAGAAGCCTGCCAAAAGGGAGGTGCACACTGAAGATCTTAAGGCCTTTGAGCTGTTGAAAGTGCAAGTAATCTGCGGCTGGGTCCTCTAGTACCACGTCCAAAGGCTCGGGTGTATCATCACTTTTCAGATAAAGTTAGAAACCTTATTCATCCCCAAGGAAAAGACAAGAGTACTGTTTTAATGGCAACTGAATACAACAAAATTACACTACCGTGCCCAAGAGACCAGAGCAAGCTGGAAGAAGGATGATCCTTTATTCTGCTCATACCATCAAGTCTTGGGGCATACCATAGAGACTGCTATGTATTCAAGGATATCATGGGAATCCTTGATCAAGAAGGGAAAGCTACAAATGGGCGATACAGGGTGTATCCACCACGTCCGCATGAAACCGCAGCTCAACAGAAGACTGTAAATATGATTTCGTTCCACCAACAACTATTTAAGGAGGTATAATCTAAAGCCCAACAAGAGCCTCAACTGAGGATGAATTGTCAAAGGGAGTGTCATTATGGGGGCCACCCATCACCTTCAATAGACACATACTTCCCAAGTTGGAAGTCAAAGAAGCACAGATCTCTTTTCAGCCTGCCTACCCCCAATGGCCAAAAATGCTCTCACTATTTGCCAAACTCATGATGTCTGGAGAGGTAACCAACTCAACTGAGCAAGCTCATGAAGCACAAGGGCAGGGGGATGAATCTCCTATAATGCTGAGGCCAATGCAAATAGATGATACATGTCAAGGCAAGGCCGAGAAACTACAAACATCTAAAGAATGGCAAATATGATAAGGCAAAAGGAGCGAGCAAAACTCTACAGATATCACATGCTGTATGACATGGTGTGCTCGTCGACTGGGACACTACCTACTGAGCAAGATGAATTCTCAAGGCTCAATGAAGGGCCAGATCCTCCGTCAGGAGGGAAGAAGCTAAGGGCAAAGCCCCGATAGTCTCAGTGGCCCAAGAAGGGGCTGCAGATATAATAGAAGCTGATAATATCAATACCTGCAACCTATTCCTCCAGGAGGGCTCCACTGAAGTGATATCTGATATCCTAGCACTCATACATAGATCCTGCTGTGGCAGCGTTGATACAAAGATACCAACCAGGAATTGAAATGTTAAAGAAGCAAATTGAAGAAGAGATGCCCATGCTCTTGTACCAAGAGAAGCAGGGGGCACGGTGGGAATATCGAAAGTTGACACCAACTTCCCCCACACTCTACTGCATCCAACAAGACTCCGGCCAACACCAGACAATGCTGGGGGCATCCCATGTCAAACAGCCCCAGGGCAGCCCATAGCCCGCCAAGTAGTGCATCAAGGGCCTGCCACCATAGCACAGATGCAGCCGACTCCTCCTCATCCAAACACGGTCCAAACCCGATTATGAATAGACATGTTGGAACAAATGATAGAAGCAAATTGGTAGAAAGGGGGAATGCTAATCAAATCCCATTTGACATCTACCAGGTTCCGTATCCTGTGCATCATGCTACAAAAAGACTTCCTCCAAGCATCAGCAAGCCACCAAAGTTCGAAAAATTCAACGGGTAAGGATCGCCTAAGGAGCATGTTGCATACTATGTTAGCATCATGGGGGAGTTGGCTACTGATGAGTCATATCTACTCAAGTTCTTCGGATCTTCCCTGACTGGAATTCCTTTGAATGGTACTCGATGCTACCGGCTGGGTCCATCATAGATTGGCAGATATGCAAAGGAAGTTCATGAAAGATTCTACTTTGTTGAAAGAGAAATCACACTGGTCGAGTTATATGCACCAGGCAACAAGATAATGGTCAGCTCTGGACTATTTCAAAGGTGAGAGATCTCAACATGAGATGCAGACGACCACTACATCCGAGGACGCCGTTCAAATTTGCAAGCAAAACTTGAGCATACATCCTAAAAGGATGATCGTCGTCGAGATCAAGTCCTTCAATCGGCTAAACAAAGTTGTGCCGAGATGAACATTCTTGTCTAAATATCCCCTACTAATGTGTCAAGTCAGGAAACAGACTGCTTGAAAAAAGGCCAACATCTACAGATGTTCATATTGTGAACCTCAAAGCCTTTACACAACAAAAGAGTGGAGCTGACTCCTCTTCTGCCAGGCCGATGAAGCGAAGTAAAAGTGCTCGTTGCAAGAGAAGATGCAAAAGCCCTACTCTTTCCCAAGAGAAAAGACACAGACTCTCTTCGAATGGGCCGTCGACACAACAAAATCGTCCCACCTGAGCCTAGAAAGGCAGAGAACATCAAGAAGAAAGATGATCCCCAGTTCTTGCTTATATCATCAGCTGCCGGGGCATGATACAGAGGACTGCTATGTCCTCAAAGATAAAATTGAGGCCTTGATAAAAAAAAAAGAGCTGCAAGTGGGCAAGTATAAGGTGGACCCGCCGCGCCCTCATGGGGCTCCATGCAATAGAAAAGAAGAACATACGGCAGATGGGCCAACCAACATGGGGGCAGACGCAACCTATAAGGTCCGAGCTAGGAAGCACAAGCAACTCAAGATGCTCAATGCACGGAGGAAATCCATGTACCCCGGAGAAATTTCAAGATCTCCGGCACATCACAAGCAAATAAGCAAGGGCCAGTCGCCAGAAGAGTTATTCGGGGGAGATGCAGATCAAATATAATGCACATTCATGTAAATACTCATTAAAAAAAAAATGATACAAAAAAGCAAAAAAAAAAAGCATCATGCTGAGGTAGTCACACCGACTCCCAGCATGAGACCTGATCTCGACGGTCTCAATCGGCTCTTTTAGAGCCACCTGAGGTATTATTGTCGATGATGGTTGCAAAAAATAATAATAAACAAGCCAACCATATCGCTAGCCGGACTATGGTTCTGAGACAAATAATACCTCAACAAAATCGCATGTTTCTTTGGAGGGCAATGATATGAGCCTGCCCGATCGTACCGCATCGGCTTTCACCACTTATATCATATCATACATGGATTTTCTTATCAGATTTGAGTGCATATTCTTTTTCCAGATCCCTAATAAAGCCGTCAAAGGATTTATCTTTATTCAGGCGTCATTTGCATTAAAAAAAACTGGCAAATTATCAATCATGTTTTCAAAAACCCATATTTTAAATTGGCAAGCTTGTCATTCATGATTTCAAAAAGAAAATCATATTTCGAAAGTGGTGTCTCGCCAACCATGTTTTCAAAAGTCATATTTTAAATCGGCAAGCTTACCATTCTTGATTTCAAAAAAAAAATCATATTTCAAAACTGGCAATTTTCCCGATCATGTTTCAAAAGACATATTTCAAAAGTGACATTTGTCGATCATATTTCAAAAGCGGTAATTTACCGATCATATTTTCAAAACTCATATTCAATCGGCAACTTGCCAATCATGTTTCAAAAGAACTCATATTTCCAAAGTGGCGACTCATTAATCATATTTTCAAAGTCATGTTTCAAACCAGCAAGCTTGCCCGCTCATGATTTAAAAAAAAAAATCATATTTCAAAATGGCGTCTCGCCGATCATGTTTCAAAAGCCATATTTCAAAATGGGCAAGTTGCCACTCATGATTTCAAAGAACTCATATTTTAAAAGTGACATTTTTCCAGTCATATTTCAAAATTATAGTTCAAAAGTGACACTTTTATCAAAAACACTTAAAAAACTCATATTTCAAATCGGACTTTC
>CM024755.1:173585079-173645167 GCA_014218235.1 Colocasia esculenta
GAGTTCTTTACAGATCATCAGAGTTTGTAGTATCTCTTCACTTAGAAGGATTTGAACTTGAGGTAGCGCAGATGGATAGAGTATTTGAAGGACTACGGACCTTACCCCCTATCACCTGTGAAGAGATAAATTCATGGCGGATGCTTGAGCAGACGAGTTCGTTTGAGTTCTTTGATGGCAAGAGTAGAGATTGTTCGAGGATCTTAATTTCTCAGGGAGTTTTCTGTCCTTCAAGGTACAGGGATCGTGCCGTGATGACTAGTTTGTCAGTTCGTCCATTGTGTACGTCAGGTGCTTGAGGCACAGCAGGCAGATACAAATTTAGTTGATATCTTGCAGATGCGAGTTGTTGAGTTGGATGAGGACAGCGAGGTCAGATTTAGAGGCAGGTTGTACGTTCCTTGTGATGCGTGGCAGGCGCTGTTGTCAGAGGCTCATCGGTCGAGGTATGATGTTCATCCTGCTTCCACCAAGATGTATCATAACTTGAAGAGGTTCTTCTTCTGGCCAGGGATGAAGAGGGGTGTGGCGAAGTTTGTTGCTCGTTGCCTTACATGTTAGCGGTGAAGGTAGAGCATCAGTATCCTGGTGGTGAGCTGCAGTCGTTGCCATTCCAGAGTGGGAGTGGGATGACATCACCATGGATTTTGTGGTTAGATTACCCCGTTCGTCCGCAGAGGCACGATGGTATTGGGTGATTGTGGACAGGTTGACCAAGACAGCACGCTTCCTTCCAATCAGGATGTCTTGGTCGGTGGACAGACTTGCCATATTGTACGTGGACTGACTTCCATTGTTTTCGACAGAGATCCGAGGTTCACTTTAGGGTTTTGGCGAAATTTACAGAGAACTCTTGGCACAGAGTTGAAGATGAGTTCAGCGTACCACCCGTAGTTAGATGGTCAGTCAGAGAGGACTATATAGACTTTGGAGGACATGTTGAGAGCATGCTATTTGGACTGGGGTGGCACATGGGAGTTGCACCTTCCGATGGTAGACTTGCATACAACAACAATTATCACTCAAGCATTGGAATGGCACCATATGAGGCTTTTATGGTCGACCGTGTAGACACCACTTTACTGGTTCGAGGTGGGTGGAGGCATCTCTTGGTACTAGAGATGGTATAGCAGTGCACAATACGATTAGGCTGGTCAGGCAGAGACTGCAAGTAGTGCAGAGTAGACAGAAGAGTTATGCAGATGTCACAAAAGAGTTACATTTGAGGTGGGCAACCTTGTGTTCTTGCGGGTTTCGCCGACCAAGGGTGTCATGAGGTTTGGTAGAAGAGGAAAGCTCAGTCCGAGATATATTGAACATTTTCCCATCTTGGAGAGGATCGGCAAGGTCGCATACAGGTTGTCTCCCAGCGGAGTTGGTAGGAGTACACAATGTTTTCCATGTTTCGTAGATGAGGAGGTATGTGGCAGATCAGTCGCATGTGTTAGATTACTCACAATTGGAGGTTGCGCCAGATTGTCAATGCCAGAGCACCCAGTCAGAGTGGTGGACCGTAGAGTGCAACAGTTGCGTAGGAGGTAGATTTCGCTGGTCAAGGTTGTTTGGGAGAACTGCGTTGGTGGCGAGGCCACGTGGGAGCGCGAGGAAGAGATGAGAGAGTAATTTCCATACTTATTTGATTGATTGGTATGTTGTTTTACCTTACTGCTTTTCTTTTCGAAACCAATCTCTTTAGTTTTCGAGGACGAAATTCTTTAAGGGGGGTAGAATGTAAGACCTGGCCCTCTTGGGCCCTTAGCCCCGTCCTCATGGTCGCGCCAGACCCTCTGGGTGCGACATTGTCGCGCCAGAGGAGCCGGTCACGACATGTTTCTTGTCGCGGCAACCTTGCCCGTCGTGTTCTTTAGCGACAGAGGTGGGCAACGCTTCTTGTCGCGGCATCTGGAGGCGATGCGACTCTGGCTTCTGACCATTCTGACCGCTTGTCCTTTCTGTCAGAACGGCTTTGTCGGGTGTCAGGGCGCGCACGATGTTGATGCGTCCTGGCAGGCCGCGTGTTCTGGTTTTTCGGTCTTCAAGATTGACCCACTTTTGGTTCGCGCCGGGGTAGGCGGTCACGACATGGTCGCGACTTGCAAGTCGGTCGCGACATGGTTACTATCGCGCCGGCCCGACCCATCGCGTCTCTGGGGCCGTCGGTTCAAACCCGAGGTAGGCGCCCATTTCCCCCTCTCTCCTTCTTAATTCCTTCTTCTTCTTCCTTCTTCCTCCTCCGAGCCTTCTTACTTCCTCTGGTGGTTTTGTGGGGTTCTTGGCGAGGAGGTGACGTCCCCTTCGTGTAGGAGGCGTTCATATGGTGCTTAGAGCGAGGAGGTGGTGGCCATTTCTACATAAGGCCCCAACGGGTTGACTCTACTCATTAAGGTAGGGACTTCTCCTCTTCCTCTCATTCTAGCATGCTCCCTTCCCCCTCGAGATTCTTGTTTCTCGGTTTGGGGTTTAGGGTGAGAGTTCTATGCTCTGTTGTTGGAAAGGTTTGCTTCGATCGTAGAACTTCTTGTTTAATCCATGATCCGTGGGGTGAGGGTGGTTTGGCTTGTTTATATGCTTTCCTACACTTTCTCATGCTCCCCTCCCCATGTTGGCATCATTTTGGGTGTTTTTAGGGTGATCTATGGGTGGACTGTACCGGGACCCACACTGTCTGAGATCACGACCGGCCTAAGGGTCGCGATGGTGTCATGACGCATGTGCCGACCGCGACAAGCTTCGGCTATCGCGGAGAGCATGGGCACCGTGACATTATCTCGACAGCTTAGGGCATCACGACATTGTCGCGGACGTCCTTGGTGTTCGCGACAACCATGGGCGTCGTGACAATATCAAATTCAGGTAAGTTCATACGAAGTCTATTTCTCGTTGAGTCTTCGCCGTTGTGGGTTCTTTTTGTACCCGTGGCACTAGTGCTAGTTCCTAGTACGGTCCTACACTAGTCGTTTGCCCGGTGCTTGGCACCTGAGGGCTTGTCCCGTGAGAGGTTGTTACTGTTACCTGGGACCCCCGTCCCCGTGCGCCCGTTGAGGAGTGCTCCAGGCGATGGGCGTGCTCGAGTCACAGACTCTGGAGCGGAGGGGAAAACGGTGGTTAGGACAACGATGTTGAGTCTTTACAGAGCTCTCATGGTTGTCTAGGACGCTAAGGTTGTTGGAGTTCTTCCCGGCGTAGGCCAGTCAGTCCTTCTTCTCACTGCCTCACTCTTTGTGGCCCCGAAACCACCTAGAGAGGCCAGGTGTGAGACCGTAGTCCGGCCAGACTAAGGCGGTTACTGTTGTGGTTACTTTGTGTTCCTAGCTCCACTTTGACGAGATGTGGAGGTCTGGACTTGGGTCGAGGGTAAGACGTCAGTGGACGCTCCTGACGGTAGACTAGTGTAGTGGTTTCCGTAACTAGTGTCATTTGACCAGGCAGTGTTCCCTTTGCCTGCGATCACAGTCGTGTGGTGGTCACGACGTGCAGGTAGTACGGAGTTCAGACTGCATTGTCTTTTCTGTACCATTGCTAGTTGGTTAGCTTTGCTTCTGAACTTTCCTATGTAGAATAGAATATATAACTTTTGTTATTTACTTTGATTATCTTTTCCGCCTATTAGAGCCAATAGAAATTGGTAGTCCCAACTGAGCTTCTGTTGTGAAGCTAATCCCTTTCTTTTCTAGGTAAGACTTCCCAGCAGCGGCTGGGTGCACGTGGAGCAGAGGAGGCGGGTCGGTAGTCCTCGTCCCCCTAGTTAGCAGTGGTTTTCCCCCTTCAATTGTACTTCACCCTCGAGGTATGCCCCTAAGGGCCTTGTCTATCCCTTTTCTTACTTGTACTCATGGTGTGTTGGGACTTTGCCTAGAGCGATACGCTGTGCTCTCGCTCTTCCATCTTTACTTCTGTGTGTGCTCCTAGTTCTGTAGTTGTCATTTATTTCTTTTACATATCAAGTTAGGCTTGTTTATTGCCCTTCCGGGTCCCCGGATTCGTGGGCAACAACCGCAAAAATCGGGTCCTCGGCTATGGCCGAGAGTCGGGTTCTTGGGTCATTACAATCAATGCTGCTTTCTTGATGGACTGATGCGGCCTTAAGGGAAATACCTTTCTCATTTCTGAGTTCAGGTTCATTTCTCTCTTAATATTTAGCTCATACATCATCAAAGATCCAATCAACTCTTCAAGTGAGAGTGTTTCCATGTTTTTGGAATCCTCAATAACAATTACCTTGGTATGCCAAGCCAAAGGCAGTGGCTTGAGGATTTTTCTGACCAACTCAGAACTGGTGTAGTCTTTTCCAAGAGCATTCGAGCCATTTGTTATGGCTGTAAACCTTGCAAATATCTCAGAGATTGTTTCTTCTGGTTTCATCCAAACAACTCATATTCAGAGACCAGAATGTTTGCCTTGGTTTCTTTAACTTCTGTGGTGCCTTCATATATCAATTTCAAGTTGTCCCACATACCTTTAGTGGAGCTGCACATGGAGACGTGAAAATTCATTAGGATGAATTGCACACTGTATGATATTCATAGCACTAAAATTAATCTTAGATTTCTTAATCTGATCTTCTGTCCACTTTTCTTCATCCTCTAGCAGAACGTATGGACTGTTGCTTACCACTTTCCAGATCTCATAATCTTGAGCTCTGAGAAAGACATGCATCCGATTTTTCCAATACATATAATTATTACCATCAAAATATGGTGGATGGTTGATCGAGTGGCCTTTAGCTATATACCCTTTATTGACCATTGCACACGAGGATATCTCTTTCAAAAAAGAGAACCTACTCTAATACCAATTGAAGTGCACGTGTGCAATGTAGAACCAAGAGGGGAGGGGTAAATTGGTTGACTACCAAATTAAAATTTAATCTAATTTGATACGGCAAACAAAACTATCGCACCAGACACGTTACCACAAACCAACCACGTACATAGAAGAGGTAGAAGAAAAGGAACAAACCACATAGTACGTAGTTATTTAGGTGGTTCAGTCACACAAGGATTGTGCGCCTACGTCCACCCCTCACACACGTGAGGTGGTAATGCACTACTCTGAACTTGGCCAAAGTTACAGAGTACAACCCCTCCACACACACAGAAAGACACAACACACACACACACACGTCTCAACAGTGACAAGGCCATGCTGTCAAAACCTACACACAGTTGCTCGTAAACCACAAGCACAACTCTCTCACACACAAACATATGAATAATAAATGTTGTGAGAGGATTCTCAATGCTAGGAACAAGAGAATATAATAAAAACATAGAGGTTCAGATTTCTCATGTTTGTAAAGTTGAGAAAACGTTGAAGTAGAAGACAAGCAATTGCTCTGACTTCGTTGGACGATGCATTGTTGATTGCAGAATACACTGGACGTCTAAAGCTTCAACTTTTATCAGCAAACCCGAAGAAGAATGCCTAGAAGAAGCTCTGGTCTGCCTGTGCTTTCTTGACATAACCTTGTGTGTAATCTCTTCTCCAAAGATGTATTCTTATACTGCACAAAAGGATAGAGTTCTACCTTGACACCCACGACCAAAGGACTCCTTCTTGGTCGTAGATTAGAAGATGAGTCGTGCATAATCCAAGATAAGAAAGAGTCCTATCCATGATGGAAATTGAGTTTTCGTATTGGTCAACCGATTTCCCAAGATCGGTCGTCTGATTCTAGACTCACATCGACTAGGACTTTGACTGGCAAATCAATTGATCGTTCGGTTGTCCGATTCTGGAACTTCGGTCGGTCGACTTCTATCTCAGCTTCAACCGGTGCTTCGGATGGTGTAATTACAATGTGAACATCCGAAGTACCTTGCTTCGACTGTCACTTCGGCTGGTAGAGTTATAACGTGAATATCCAAAGTCTCACAGCTTCGACTGGCCAAGACTAAGTCATGACATCCAAAGTCAAGGTGCTTCAGATAACGATGACCAACACAAGAATATATGAAGTGCCATTGCTTCGACTGGCCAATCGGTCAACAAATTTCTTCAAGTCGGTCGTCTGAATTTTTTACTGTCCCACTTCAAAACCTTCTAGCTAGGTTGATCGACCGAATTGACCAAATCGGTCGTCTGACTAGCTGACTGCTGCACTGTCAAATTGTACTGGCTAGGTCGGTTGTTCGATTCCCCTCAATTGGTCGACTGATTTCCTGCATAAGTGCAGAAATCAAGTCAGTTCAAAATCTAACTTCTGAAAATATCAAACACTCACCTTGGCCTCTTGTTTGTGAGCTCTAAACACCATGTAAGTGTAACGTCGAGCGTTTTCCGGATCCCCGTCGATCCAGGTTTAGTGGGTTTGGTGGCCAATGTGTGGCCCATTAGCTTGTGTTTCAGGTGTTCGCGCGAGTTGTGAGGCTTGGTGGGCCGGCCGTTGGGCCCAAAGCGCTCACAGGTTTTCTGCCTGTGAACGCGACAGGGGTGTGTGTCGCGTTCTGAACGCGACAGCCCTGGAGGTCGCGTTCTTGTTACCGCTGTTTGGCGGGCGTTGTCTGCATGCGCGCCAAGTGTCATGCGCTGGGTGGCCTGCTGACGTCGGCCTTGGGAAGGCGACGGTCACCAAGGTCGCGATCATGTAGCGACGGTCACCAAGGTAGCAATCATGTTGCGATGGGTTTGCACATCGCGATACCAACTGCTGTACTGTTTTTAAGAACCCCAACCGAACAGAGCAGGCGAAGCTCTGCTCGGCCAGGGGGAGCTGCTGTGCAGGGTTTCTTGGAGATTTGAGGTTCTGGTGGAGTTCTCGGCGCGCTCTCACCGCGAGGACGTCGTGCGGAGCGGGGGAAACGCCGGGAGTTCGTGTTCTTCGCGAAGGTAGGGAGATCCTACCTCGTTTTGATGTTTGGATCGTGTGTATGGTGTGGTTGATGTGTTTTTCAGTTTATAAACAGTAGATACCATGCTAGGGTATCCATTAAAGCATGTAAAATGTGAATTAAGTATGGTTTGAATGGTCTGGAATGGTAATCCGTGGAGTTCCTCCCGGATTAGGGTTTTTACCTCCGAACGCGATGGCCTAGGGTGTCGCAACCTTGTCGCGACGGCCCGATCTGTCGCATTAAGGTTCTGTTGCGACGTTTATGTGGGTCGCGATCTGATGGCATCCTAGGTTCCTGTCGCGACCTGGTTATGACAAGGCCTATCGCGACATGTTTGGGTGGCGCGATCTTATTGCGTCGTTGCTCCCTGTCGCGTTAAACTTTCTTATCACGGTCTGTCGGGGTGTCGCGACCTGGTGGCGACAGTACCCTATGTCGCGACCACAGCAGTGAGGTTTGTTTATGCATGTTTTTATTGTTTATGTTATGATAATTGTTGTGCATGGCAATGATAGGTGGAGCCAGTGCACTTGTCACATTCATGAAGTGTGTTGCTCAAGAGGTGGGCATGTTTTATATGAATAATGTGTTATGTACGTAACCGGCTTGGTGTTTACGTAGTTTGTGTGGTGCATTGGCACCCGTAGTGCTCTTGGAGTGTGTTGTCCAAGTATTGGACATGTTGTTTACATGAATGACGTGTGGTGCACTTGATTGGTGTATTATACACGTGGTGTCTACGTGGTTTGGATGTTGTGTGTGTGTGAGTGTATGCATGGCATATACTCTACTGTGGCTCAGTGTTTAAGGTTTTTTTGTATTAACTGGGTAGTGAGGTTCCTGTGTGAGCCTAGCCATGACTTTGTAGTGTTTGGGCAGTGAAGGTCATGTGTGGACCTAGCCCTGGTCTGTTGTTGTCCTTTGAAGAATATTATATTGATTTATGTATTAAGTGGTGTGTGTGTTGCCACGGAGGTCACGAGGTGGCCAATGATAGGCAAGTTTGTGGTTCATGAATGTGTTGGTGTAGGATAGCTTTGGGGTCACATGGTGACCGATGTTAAGCTAATCTTAACACATGTATATCGTGAATTATAAATAAAGATTATATATGTAAATATCGTGGTTTGTGTGCTAGCCGAGTGTGGTGGTCCGGCGCCTATTCCGGAATGCCTCTCTAGTCGGGTACCCCAGGTTCTTTGTGAGCCAGGCACGTGTGTGTGTTGTGCTCGGGGTTTGTCCCGGTACTTGTGTTGTGCTGTTGAGGTCTGTGTCGTCTTCCAGGACACCCTCACTCTTGTGTTTGAGTTGTACGTCCGGCTGAGGGAAAGACGACAGTAGGGCAGCGGTTTGTGTTTGTGGGTGTGCAGTCGCTTGTAGCGTGCTCGTAGTTGGGGGTACGGACACCAGTAGTCGACACTTGTCCCCAGCTAGTCTTGTTTTCCAGTGCCTTACTTTAGGGTGCTTCGGCCAGAGACCCTAGAGGTGCCAGGCATGGACCTGTAGCTGTGTGTCTGCAGGTGTGGTGTTGGTTGGTTTCCATAGTTGTTTGACTTGTTCTCGTGGAGCGGCAGTTGGACCTTTCGTCTGTGACTGCGAGGCTGAGAGGTTGTTCTTGTGTTGTGTTGTCCGGGTTGGATACTGGCCTGATCAGCCAGTAGTCTGTTCCCGTGTGGTGGCATCGTTCCTTTCTGACTCGTGCTTTTCCACTGGCTGTGGCTTGACTCGTGTTTTGTCACTGGCTGTGGCTTGACTCGTGCTTCACCTCTAGCTGTGGTTCGTGAGTTTGTGACTCGTGGTCGAGGTTTGACCCGTTTGAGGTGTGCCCTGGTGTTGGCACAGTTGTGACTGCGGTTGTGGCTTGTGGTGTGCCCGAGTGGTGGCACAGTTTTGGTTGTGGTTGGTGAGTGTTGACTCATCAAATGTGGTTTAGCTCGCTATGGTGTGCCTTGTTACGGCACTAGTTTACTTGCGGTTTCCGTGCTGGTACCTTGTGGTAATAAGTACCCATACCCTGTGTGGGTAGTGCTTTGTAGTGGTACGTTGTGTACCAGTCTTTTCAGGTGTTGAAGTGGTGGTCATGTAGTGTGACCTTCCACTCGTTGTGTTTTACCCTTACTCGGGTAAGCTTTCGTTTATGATTTTAGTGTGGGATGGACTAGCTAGCTGTAGCTAGTCCTACTACCTTATGTGTGGCTTTTGACGTATTGTGGTTTGGGGTATAATGGACCAGCTTTTGGTTTGTAGTCCAATTACCCTTATGCTAAAGGTTGCCCGTGAAGCTACTAGCTTAGGCAGTGGTGCGCCTGTGCAGCTTATAGATTTGGCAACCAGTTGTTGTTGTGATTCGCCTGTGAAGCTTGTGACCTAGGCAGAGGTATGCCTGTATGGTCTGTAGCTTAGGCGACTAGTTGTTGTTATAGTGCCTGTGAGGCTATGGCTTAGGCGCTGCTATTGTTGAGCTGACTAGTAGTGTTGTGCTAGTCCTGTGGTTCCTCTTTCTTTATAAGAAATATGCATTTGTTTATCAATTATTGTTTAAGCTGTTATTTAATTATAAATGTTGTGAGCATGTCATGGTTTGGCTATTTGTGTGGCCAGTGAGACCCTTTGGGGTTGAGGTGTCTGTGGTTACTGTGTGGTTTTTGGGTAGTCCCCTACTGAGCCTGTGACTTGTTGAGGCTCACTCCCCTACAGTTCTTGCAGGGCTTGCCGTGTGTTTGGCTTGTGGAGACGTTGTGTCAGACTTGTACCACAAGCAGTTGTGTGGTAGTAGTGTTAGTTCAGTTTTGTGAGCTTGTGCTCCCTCGGGGTATGCCCCAGGTAGTTGTACTTTTTAATTGGACATGTATTAATGTAATGGGACAGTTGTACAAATTTGTGAACAGATATGAGCACATGTACTTTCTTGTGTCTTATATTGTTGTGGTTTGTCTTTTATACTCTTCCTGGACACGTGTGTGAGATATCCCTTGCGAGACTTCGGTCCGTTCGCGGGAGGCGGATCTAGATATGGAGCCTTATTGGGCATAAATATCCAGGGCCGTCATAGTAAGCCTTGTAGAGCTATTTGCACATGTAATTAAACCAAAGTAAACTAATTATGAGAATCTTATTTAATTCCACATGAAATCTACAAAGAAATCCATAACCATATGCTTCACCACAAACGCATTTTGTCAACCTCAAAACATCATATTACACATGGAGACAACATGTATCATCTGAAGGATAGTTTTCTTAATATCAATCAACTATCTGCACACGACCGTCTCCTACACTTAATAGTCATTCAGATATTGGTGCCTAGAGGAGCTAGTTTCTCCACTTGCACTCAGGGGGATGTAGACCTAATGTTCTGGGCAGTACAAGGCCAGGAAGTGAACATGGCCTCTATCATGATGAAAAGGATGAAAGTTGTAGCCCTTCAAGTCTAGGACTCCAAGAGCAGCACTGCAGTTCAATTACCTTACTCCCATTTCCTTAAGTAATTTTTAGGCATTTTGAAATTGATGTGGCCAGGGAATTGGAGGAGAAGATGAGCAGACCCATTAACACCACTAATCTCAAGAAAAGTGGGTTTATACTCACTGATGATGTATGGGTAAAAGACTCTGTGCAAGAAGGTGAACCAATAATTGTGGCACAAGAAGAAGTAGCAGCTAAGGAGCAAGTTCCCATAATTCCACTAGTAGTACCAAGTGTAGCAGAAGAAAGAATAGAAGCACTTGAGGTTGATACAATTGAAAAAATTGACACAGAAGGTAGGATGGACATAAGTATAAGATTGAGGAAGAAATCAGTCATCAAAATGAGCCTGCTAGTTAGTTTGAAGTCCCTCCAGCTCCATGTCCCAAGACAATTGTCCAAAACATACTAGAGGAGCTAATAGATGACATCAATGTGGATCTTGACCAGTCAACAGCGCAGAATGATGAGGCACAAGATCATCTTGATGTAGAGGCAACAACTTAGGGGGAGCATCTGCTAGTATCTCAACTTGAGAAAGGGAAATCATCCACTGTTGATCAAGACTTAATGACTCAGGGGGAGTCACATGAACTTGCTATTGAAGTTGTACCTATTGAAGGAATGGCAGAAGAAGAGGTGCATGAGGAAGAAGAGGAACTTCCGCATCAAACAGATAAGTCTCCTCAACAGTACTCCAAAGAAACAGAGAGACCAACTGCATGCACATCTGTAGGCAGTAATGAAAAGGATGGATAATCAGAAAGCATAGATTGTGTCACATCCTAATAAATGTCCATTTGTCGGAAATGACAGAAAACAACATAAATGTCCATTTTTCGGAAATGACAGAAAACAACTTAATAAATAGAACTTATGTTATTATACTTCTAACATTGTCATAGCGGAAGCTTGATTACATAACACTCCTCATTACTGTCCTTAAGAGGAGTAAGAAAATGAAACTTAGTTACACATCACTTCTACAATACTAAAGAAAAGTAAAGTCGGACTCTGTAGACTGGTTGTCCCACTCACCCCCCCCCCCCCCCAAGAGTTATGCTCATCTTGTTCACCTGAAAAAGTAGGATTTTATGAGCTAACTAGCCCAGTAGGATTCAATCTTCTAGTCAAAAAGGATTAAGATAAGCAAAGAACAGAACGAGTAACTTAATTGACAGAACTGCGGAATATCACAAATAATTGGATAACCATGACAATTGGGTAACATTTGTAGAACAAGAGTACTGAATTAAGTTTGCACGGATAAGAATTCAGGATAACGATCACATTTTGATTCAAGTATATATCCAACTCATGAAAACTAACATGATGACTAATCAAGCTAGTATGATGCAATGCCAAACATCCACAGATCCTTTATCGTTCCGTACGGCCATTAAACGAATTCAGGTGCTCCTCCCGAGACTGGACCAGCCCCACTTGCACAGGCATATATCTCATTTGAGTCCAAAGACCTAAAAATTGTCATCATGATTAATTTCTGTAAAAGATTCAAGTGGGGGTACACAAGTACTCAAGATCTCACTAGTAGCAAAGGGTTGGAAGTTAATGCTAATGACTTCAGAAGATTGTAGCTATGTAGGAAGCAAGTATACTTGGGGTGTTCAAGAACAATCCATAGTGGAATATGAATGACATTTGAATAATCCTTCTTAGTGATACAGTAGTTGGAATCCAAGAAAATGAGGAAAAGAACTTGTTTGAATAATAGCAAAGTGTCTCATCTGGGGTTGAACAAGAAAAGGTCCTGGATAGCATAGCAGGACAGTGGCTGTCGACAGCCAGAGAGTGGCTTCCGACAGCCACTGTCCTTCCAGAACCAGATTATGAAGTCTGGTCTCTGCCTATCGACAAGCCAAGAAAGGCTATCGACAGGTGAAGACCATATGTCGACAGGTGAAGGCTGTCTGTCGACATACACTGGTGTTTCTATATTTTTGGGTTCTGTAAGCATGATACTTGTCGACAGATGGGTTCTATTTGTCGACAATCGTGGGTTGAACTTCCAGAAATGGTTGTACAACATCTCAGAATACTCATCTAAGTGTTCCTATGATTCTAAGCATGGTTAACAACACCTAATGGGTCTGGTCTACACTTCTAAACACCACTTTACAAGAAGGAAACAATAGCACAATGGAAACTCATTCTTCATAACACAGTGGCAAGAACTGGAAGCTTATAGAAGAAAGACTCTGTAGAAATATATCTGCTCTTTCATGTAAACCTTATCAAGACCGAAACAAGGTTCATACCAGTACATCTAGCTACATCTAAAGACATGAGTATCAATCTAGAGGTATGAACACAATGGAAAAGAAGTATCCAAGAGAGTTTTACTGAACCTCATGATAACGTGAGCTCAAAGTAGATGCTTGAAACTCTGAGATCTAAAAGAAGGAGAAGCAAGAGGAGAATCCTACCCGACTTAGGAAGATGAAGGTCTTATCTTCTCCTCAACGAAGGGGATCAACAGCAACAGGAAGAAGGAAACTTGGCAGGTACAATGGAAGAAGTAGCAGCGACAGCAGCTACAACAAAAGTTGTTCAGCAGCTACAGGAACACAGCAGCAGTAGCTACGGCAAAGCAGCAACATCAACCTCAATAGATCAAGTGGGTCAAAGCCCTCACGATGGTTTAAGGGAGGCTTATATAAGCTCTCAGGTTCTATGCATGTATGGCACATAGCCATACATGTGGAATCGTAAAAACCCACTTTCTCACCCAAGGCCACGTTTACCATGCAATTCCCATAGCTTAGCCACGTTAACCATGGGGTTTTACCCCACTCACACGTATTAGGCGCCACTTTGGTAATAATTTAACTCAGAGTTAACTTTATTTAACTCAGAGTTAACTCAAAAAGTGCTTTGGTAGTGTATTAAATTTAACTTAGATTTAATGTAGTTAGAACAGGGTTAACTCTGAGTTAACCCAGATTTTATGAACCCACCTCGGAGGGTCGATCAGGGTTAACCCACTCCTCACCTACCCCATTTACCCCCCGTACCGCGTCCCAAAAAGCTACAGTAGCTGTGACGATGGCATCCCTCGAGGAAGCCTCTCCCGCGAAAGTATCCGCCATTGCTCCCCTCCTGCTTCCTCCCGCCGTCGCAGAAGAGGCTTCCTCCCACCATCCCAGAAGGCTTCCTCTCGCCGTCGCAGAAGAGGCTTCCTCCGGGCTTCCTCCCGTCCATGGACATCCCCTTTTGCCCGTGACAAGGATTCCTCCTATGAAGCTTTCCACCATCGTCGTGCAAAGCTTTTCCCTTCGAGCTCCTGTCGTTCCCATCTACTGCTGCGGCCTTGCCCTATCTATCTAGTTGCAGATTCCTCTGTGGGGCACTATGAATACTCCATGTGCTTCTGCTTTCTGCAGGAGGACCATGGTAGCCTGAGTTGTCAACTCCCCCATCGTCGCTCGTGTTGCTTGGTTCATACAGGAGTCACCTCCTCCGGCCTTGACTATACCCTTCGTTTCCCCTTTCTTCACCCTGGTAAGTATGACATGATTCCCTGTGACGATGACTCCCCATTCAAAATTACGGTGTATGTTCCCTACCTCTCACCCTCTTGCAAAAGTGCTCTTGTGCTGTTGTTGGGGTAAGTTCTTGCCAATTTTCAAATTTTTTATACTCTGTTAAAATTGGCTAATGATGGGTTTTTTTTTTATGTTGGGTGCGTTACTAATCATGGGGGGATTATACAGATTGTTCATGCCTTTCAGAAAAAAAAAAGGTTAGATTTCTTTTAGACTATCCTGCCTTTTAGAGAAAGGTTAAATTTTCGCTAATTACGGTTGTTTTTTTATTTTTGGGTGAGTTAATGATCATGGGAGGTTTCTACAGATTGTTCCTACCTTTCAGAAAAAAAAGTTTTTTGATTTTGGGTGCATTAATGATCATGGGCTAATTATGAGTTGTTTTATGAGTTGATCATGGGCTAATTATGAGTTGTTCTAATTTGATTTTGTTGGATATCTCTGTTACAGTCTGGTCCTTCATGTTACTGGTTTGGTTTTCCTTGTTCACCGATCATCCTTCATGTTATTAATGGGCTAGACCTTATGATCAGTGGTTTTGTTCAGTTTGTTCTATATCCATGTGCTAGTATTTTTTGGTTTGTTCTATATCCATGTATGCATATTTTTACAATTGTAGCTATGGTTGTACTCCATTTGTGCCATCTTCCTATTTTCTGGCTAATAAATTGATTTCAAACTCATTTCGGTTTAGGTTATTCCATGTATAGGCTGTTGTGGTTCCTTTATCTTTCCCTTCCCATGTTCTGGCTATTTTTTTTTGTTTAATAATCTTAGTCATCTACCCAGGAAATTATTTGAGGTGTTTAAGTCTGGCTTTTTTTTTCCCTTTTTTTTTAAACATCCTTCATGTATCTGGTTTGGTTTTCCTTGTTTACCAAGCATCCATTATGTTACTAATGAGCTAGACTTTCTGTTCAATGTGAAACTTATTCTTGTTGCCATGCTCTTCGGATTTCAGTAATTTTAACATTTATGATATGATCCCTCCTGTTATGTACAGACCAAATAGGCATCTTTGACCCAAATAAATTTTTTTAGAAAGTATTTTTCGGTTTGTTCTATATCCATGTATGCATCTTTTTACAATTGTAGTTGTGGTTGTACTCTCTTTGTGCCCTCTTCTTGTTTCCTGGCTAATAAATTGATTTCAAACTCATTTCGGTTTAGGTTATTTCCATATATAGGCTGTTGTGATTCCTTTATCTTTCCCTCCCCATGTTCTGGCTATTGTTTTTTTTTTAATAGTCTTAGTCATCCACCCAGGAAATTATTTGAGGTGTTTAACTTCTGGTTTTTTTTCCTTCTTTTCTAAACATCCTTCATGTATCTGGTTTGGTTTTCCTTGTTTACCAAGCATCCTTTATGTTACTAATGGGCTAGACTTTCTGATTAGTGTGAAACTTATTCTTGTTGTCATGCTCTTCGAATTTCAGTAATTTTAACATGTATGATATGATCCCTCCTGTTATGTACAGACCAAATAGGCATCCTTGACCCAAATAATTTTTTTAGAAAGTATTTTTTGATTTGTTCTATATCCATGTATGCATCCTTTTACAATTGTAGTTGTGGTTGTACTCCCTTTGTGCCCTCTTCTTGTTTCATGGCTAATAAATTGATTTCAAACTCATTTCAGTTTAGGTTATTTCCATGTATAGGCTGTCGTGGTTCCTTTATCTTTCCTCCCCATGTTCTGGCTATTGTTTTTTTTTTGTTTAATAGTCTTAGTCATCCACCCTGGAAATTATTTGAGGTGTTTAACTTTTGGGTTTTTTTTTTCCTTCTTTTCCAAACATCCTTCATGTATCTGGTTTGGTTTTCCTTGTTTACCAAGCATCCTTTATGTTACTAATGGGCTAGACTTTCTGAACAGTGTGAAACTTATTCTTGTTGCCATGCTCTTCGGATTTCAGTAATTTTAACATGTATGATATGATCCCTCCTGTTATGTACAGACCAAATAAGCATCTTTGACCCAAATAATTTTTTTTAGAAAGTATTTTTCGGTTTGTTCTATATCCATGTATGCATCGTTTTACAATTGTAGCTGTGGTTGTACTCCCTTTGTGCCCTCTTCTGTTTCCTGGCTAATGAATTGATTTCAAACTAATTTCGGTTTAGGTTATTTCCATGTATAGGCTGCTGTGGTTCCTTTATCTTTCCCTCCCCATGTTCTCGCTATTGTTTTTTTTTATTATTTAATAGTCTTAGTCATCCACCCAGGAAATTATTTTAGGTGTTTAACTTCTGTTTTTTTTTTCCTTCTTTTCCAAACATCCTTCATGTATCTAGCTTGGTTTTCCTTGTTTACCGAGCATCCTTTATGTTACTAATGGGTTAGACTTTTTGATCATTGTTAAACTTATTATTGTTCCCATGCTCTTAGGATTTCAGTAATTATAACATGTATGATATGATCCCTCCTGTTATGTACAGACCAAATAGGCATCTTTGACCCAAATAATTTTTTTAGAAAGTATTTTTCGGTTTGTTCTATATCCATGTATGCATCTTTTTACAATTGTAGCTGTGGTTGTACTCCCTTTGTGCCCTCTTCCTATTTCCTGGCTAATAAATTGATTTCAAACTCATTTCGGTTTAAGTTATTTCCATGTATAGACTGTTGTGGTTCCTTTATCTTTCCCTCCCCATGTTCTGGCTATTGTTTTTTTTTTTGTTTAATAGTCTTAGTCATCCACCCAGGAAATTATTTGAGGTGTTTAACTTCTGGTTCTTTTTTTCCTTTTTTTCCAAACATCCTTCATGTATCTGATTTGGTTTTCCTTGTTTACCAAGCATCCTTTATGTTACTAATGGGCTAGACTTTCTGATCAGTGTTAAACTTATTCTTATTGCCATGCTCTTCGGATTTCAATAATTTTAACATGTATGATATGATCCCTCCTATTATGTACAGACAAAATAGGCATCTTTGACCCAAATAAATTTTTTTGAAAGTATTTTTCGATTTGTTCTATATCCATATATGCATATTTTTTACAATTGTAGTTGTTGTTGTACTCCCTTTGTGCCCTCTTCATGTTTCCTGGCTAATAAATTGATTTCAAACTCATTTCGGTTTAGATTATTTGCGGTGTTTAACTTCTGGGTTTTTTTTTTCCTTCTTTTCCAAACATCCTTCATGTATCTTGTTTGTTTTTCCTTGTTTACCAAACATCCTTCATGTTACTAATGGACTAGACTTTTTGATCAGTGTTAAACTTATTCTTGTTGCCATGCTCTTCGGATTTCAGTAATTTTAACATGTATGACATGCTCCCTCCTGTTATGCATCTTCCCCTCCCTATGTATGCATCTTCCCCTCCCATATATGTGATATCCATGTATGCATCTTCCCCTCCCCATGTTCTGGCTATTGTTTTTTTTTATTTATAGTCTTAGTCATCCACCCAGGAAATGATTTGAGGTGTTTATAGTATGTTTTTTTTTTCCTTCTTTTCCAAACATCCTTCATGTTACTAGTTTAGTTTTCCTTGTTCAGCAATAATTCTTCATGTTATTAATGGGCTAGACCTTCTGATCAGGCTTGTTTGACAGGAATTTTTTTAAGAAATTATTTTTCAGTAATGTGGACATGTATGATCCCTCTTGTTTGACAGAAATTGTGGTTCCTTTATCTTCCTCTCCCCATGTTCTGGCTATTGTTCTGGCTCTTATGGTTTCTTTATTTCAAGTTAAACACCTCAAATGATTGCCCACCTTTGTTGCTGCCAACGGTAAACTTACTCAGCTGACTACTCTTCATGAACTTCCATTGCTTTAATAAATCTAATTAAGTTCAGAATATCCATTCAGGCTTCTTGTCACCTCCCCCAACCGCCTCAAGGTCAATGTCCCAACCAGGTACAATTTGAACTTCCTATCAGCTATGCATAGAGTACAATGTGGTGCATTATTTTGTTGAAAATATGTAAAATGAATGTCTTCCCTGATTTTGTTTACATATAGTGCTCATTATTATTACTTACCAACCACTTAGGTTATGTGTGGACCTTCGATATGGACCGAATATTTCTTGATTTGCTTAGGAATGAGCTATTAGAAGGGGACTTCATACCAAACCATGCATGGAACATGATTAAGGAGACTTTTGTAAGAAAGTATGGTTGTCATGTGACTATAACACATTTGAGAAGTAGATTATGTTTTTGCAAGAACATATACGTCATATCCAAAGACCTACAAGACAACGTAGGTTTTACGTGGGATGATGAAAAATCAACATTTGTCGGCAACGACATTATGTGGGATGCGTACAATGAGGTTTGTAGTTCACAAATATTCTTGTAGGTATGAGTAAATGGTCTTTAAACTCAAATCACTAATTCCTTATTCTGTTTGCAGCTCAACCCGCTGGCTTTGTGGTTTAAGGGAAGGAGCTTGCCATTTTATGTTGACATAGTCCAATTATTTAGTGAGTCTGAGGACCCATGACTTAGTTGTTATGACTTGACGACATGTTCATGAATGATGTGTTTGTTTGATAAAAAATGAAGGCACTGTCCTTATTATTATGTTTCATGTTTAAAGTCATAACCGTAATTATATTGACTTCGTGTTGTGTCATCATGTTATTTTAAATTAGAAAACTCATTGCCCATGTCCACGGGAAGTGTCGATCACCAAATTGGACCTTGCGACAAGACAAGATATTGTTAGATTTGTTGATTGATGTTTACCATAAAAGCTATGGTAGTCAAGGCACATTCAAAGCACATGTCTTTCAAGACATTTTGGATCGGTTCAATAGCACTGCCAATGTGAGAAAGGATAAAGATTGTTTAAAGAATCGTTGGAGGAACATAAAGAAAATATACCACATCTACGAACAATTGCGTACACGATTTGGATGGGGATGGGATGACGAACAAAATTTACCTGTTGCACCTGATAAAGAAAGCATACAGGCGGCAATTGCGGTAAGCTAGCAAGTAAAATATAGTTCAAACTACACATTTTGTCTATCACATGTAAATGGCTTTTTTTAATGCACAGTCCAATTCTGAATTCAAGAAGTATCTGGACAAACCATTTCCATACAAAAGATAGCTGGACATCTTGTGTGGAAAGACAACTTTTGGGGCAGTCATTTCATGGGCCCAACCCAAGAAGTAGATGTGGAGGCTAGACGGTCTTTTGGAGATGATGATAGTGTTGGCCGAGAGCAATTTAATGCTATGGGATTAGAGTCAAGTCAATTTTATTCAATTGATGGTGACAATTTCAACCCTTTCGACTATCCATCGTCCTCACAACCAAATCCTTCATCACGGCCAGTTAGAGAAAAGACACCGACAAACATTCATCCAGTGGAAGATGAGGCAACATCCCCAGCTAGAAGGAGGAACGATCATGCATCCACATGTTCTTGAAAGAGAAAGAGCAAGAAGTCATTTGATCCCACAATACTATCACAATATTGTATGATGAACAATGAGCGCATCAATATGGTCCGAGCTTTATTTCCTAGTTCATCAACCACGTCATCCACACCACAAGAGCAATACACAATGAGATAATGTGTTGTTAGGATGAAGTCTTTGCCAGGATACAACCAGCAACTACTATTCCTAGCATCGACCCTCTTCGAGAAGCCTGAGAAGAGATCATGGTTCATGGCTCTTGATGATGAGAATGCTTTAGCATGGATCTTGAATGCAACTTCTTGAGATGCTCGCCATGTTAGTCCTTCATGTTAGTCTTTGCCATTTGTGTTTGTTTCTGTCATTTTAGTATCATGTTTCTGTAACTTCATCCTAGTAACATGTATTAGTAACATCATTTGCTTTTTTAATTTTGTATCTCGTACAAGTTATCCCTCTTCTACTCCTATGTAATTATCATTATGAATATGAGTATCCACCTTATGGTATTGCAGGCCAGTAGGCATTCTGAAATGGGCAAGTATATGTGCTATGTAGTTTGGGTTGGTCGTTAATCGGGAATATACTACACTTGGTCTGATTGTTATGCACAGGTCAATGGATACTCGGGAGCAAAGTTTAAGGGATTCTCAAACTTAGAAGAAGCATAACATGCTTACTATGGAATGGTTGTACGTGGATCTACGTCTCAAGTACCAAGGAGATCTACCTATGCACTTAATGACTCAGTTACCCATGCACGAAGAGAATCGGAACGCCATGGCCTGAACAATGACATTCCCATACTTATTATGCTGATGATATTGTTCCTTATTTTTCTGATCTTCTTAATGTTAGTTGTCATGTTCATTGTATTTTAAGAAACGTAGCTGACTACTTCATGCTACTTGTCGTGTTATTTCATTTTTAGTGACTTCTTCTATTTTTGAAGACAATTTATTATGTTTATCTAAATATTAGGACCTTCTATCGATGTGGACGCATTAGTACAGGAGATCCTTTGTGAGGAGAATGCCATCTTTTTAGCCATCGATGAAGCAATTGCTGATGAGATTTTTGAATCAAATGAGGAACACAGTGTCCCAAGGCCTATGCACATAAGTAGTCATAGTCGGCACGTTTGGATTCATGAGGTTCTGCAGGGACATGAACGACATTGCTACAACATGTTCAGACTACATCCCACGACTTTCATGAAATTAAGAGACGAACTTATGGAAAGAGATCTTATACGCGATTCCCGTTATGTCACAGCAACCGAGAAACTCGCAATTTTCATGTATGCAATTGGTCATGGTGTGGCATCCGGAGCTATGTGCGAGCATTTTCAACACTCTTCTGAGACAATCAGTAAACACATCCGCGAAGTCACAAAAGCATTGGCTTCCCTACGCTTCAATTACATAAAACTACCAAGTTTGACTGATCCTGTGCACCCTTGCATCCAACATGATGATAGATTTTATCCTTACTTCAAGATAAAAATTGGATTTTTAAAATTAAAAGACCCAATTTTTCTTAAGATTCTCATTTTCACTTTGTATTTAGGATGCCATTGGAGCAATTGATGGTACCCACGTCCCAGCGCATATATTGTGAAAAAACAAGCACGGTATAGGAACCGCAAAGGAGTGGTCAGTCAAAATGTCATGGGGGTTTGTGGTTTTGACCTTGTCTTCTAATATGTGGGGGTCGGTTTTGAGAGAGCAGCTGCTGACATGGCTGTCCTCAGAAGGGCTATGGATGTAGGTGGCTTTCACGTTTTAGAAGGTATGATTATCTTGTTATGACTACCCACATATACTTTGTTTAATGTAAAATGTGCTAATGTAATGTGTTAATATCTCATAGGAAAGTACTACTTAGTGGACTCAGGATATGGAAACACTGCTCAATTGTGGCTCCATATCGTGGGGAAAGATATCATATCCAAGAATTTCAAGGACGTGGCAATGCACGGTATAAGAACATGAGAGACAAGTTCAACCATCACCACGCCCAACTTCACAATTGTGTGGAACATGCATTTGGGGTGTTGAAGAATATATTTCAAACATTGAGAGAGGGGAACTGTTATCCATTTCGTATACAATTGTTGATTGTTGTTGCATGTTGTGTTGTGCACAATTTTGTCCGACATCAACAAGGTGAGGACATTTTTTTAACTTAAGTCGTGAAGGAGGGAGGGAGGACGAAGATGATGAATCTGAGGAAGACCCAAATCTTTCTGTTAGTGCATCTGACATGACTACATGAGGAGCTCTTCGAGATGCGATTGCCACACAACTGTGGATGGCTAACTGAGTTGTAATTTGACATATTATCTTAATATTCTGTTTCTATTAGCATGGTTAGAACTTTATTATCCAACTAGTGAGTTGTTTCGTGTGTCATTATTTTTAATGTAATCAAATTTCATTGTGCACTTAATGAGTATTTCAACTACATGTAGGTGCAATTTGGGACTTGGAAAAGAACTTTCTCCTAATATATTTAATTGGACAACAACAAAAATGTAAAAACATCATAGGAGACTCTTTGAATGAGGAAGGATGGAAGAACGTCCAAAACGTTTTCAACAAGGACTTTTGTGTGGCTTGGCCCGTATCACATTTCCTATGTCGTTTTACATTATATAGGTCATTTTATTTGATTGCTCATGATCTCATCAATGTAGACAATTTTCACCGGGATGACGATATTAAAAAAATACGAGGTTCAGAATTAGCTTGGCAGTAATATCTTGAGGTTTTTATAAATTGTACCTATGACTATTATGCATACATATTATTGACCAAATTAATTAGTTACTGTTTTATTCTTCCATTGCAGTTCAACCCATTGGCTACAGGGTTCAAAGAAAGGACATTGTCATTACACAATGACCTTGTCAAGTTGTTCAATGGTTGGGGATCATAAAGACCTTGTGAATTGAATGGTTTTGGGCAATGATGAGGGGCATCCATATCCAATTCAATGGTGGGATGGTCAAATTGGCAACCCCATTGAAAATGTGGATATATTTTGTGTAGTCGATCTGAGCCAAAAAAATTTGTACTATTATTGAACAAGTGATATCACATATATACTAACATGGGCAATGATGAGTGGGCATCCTTATCCAATTCAATGGTCGGATGATCAAATTGGCAACCCCATTGAAAATGCGAATATATTTTGTGTAGTCGATCTGAGCCAAAAAATTATACTATAAATTATTGTACATGTGTTATCACATATATACTTACATGGGCAATGATGAGTGGCATCCTTATCCAATTCAATAGTCGGATGGTCAAATTGGCAACCCCATTGAAAATGCGGATATATTTTGTGTAGCCGATCTGAGCCAAAAAAATTGTATCATATCATATCATACAAATGTTATCCAACATTACTACAGGCTGACAACATTCAAGTAGGAGTCTATGTCGTCAGAGAAGGTATGTTCATATTTCATAAAAAATTTATGTTCAAAATTTTCATAAATTATACTGCCTGTCATGTGACTAACATTACATTCATTTTTATGCAGATTTTATCATGCACGGCAAATGAAAGAGGTGATTAAAATAGTTCCATGTATAAATTTGAAGGCTGCATTGAGCCTTCCATGTTATGTTGTTAATTATTGTTCAGTAAAATTTGTTACATTTAAAATTTACCATGGGATCGGATCCATGTTATGTCTTTTTTTTTTTGCAAAGTTATGTTGTTACATACAGAAACAACTTGTGTTGTTAATAAATGTAGAATGATTTTTGTTGCTACATACATGAACAGGTACAAATAATGAATGTTGAATGTCTTCCATGTTGTCTTTTTTTTTTTCAAAATTTTGTTGCTACATACGTATAGAAACAGGTACAAATAATGAAAATATAAGAGAAACATAGGAGGTGTTGTCCATTTTTTTAAAATTAATTAATCTTAAAAATAAATAGAGGTATGATTACGACCTATAATTTGTTATTAAATAAAATGTCATTTTGTATTAATTTGTTATTATTAATTTTTGTATTGATTTTTCGATTAATGTTATTAATTTTTCTATTGATGTGAGAAAAATAAATAATTATAAAAAATAATATAAAGTACTATCGCACCTTTTTTAGTACTATTGTATTTTTAAGCTATTATTAGAATTTTTAATGGATGGTAATATGTTGATCCCATTTATAAAATAGTTTATATGATTAAACTATTCCAAAGAAAGGTACATAGTTTAAATCAATAAAGTGTTGGTTCAGGGGTAGTTGGGGTATTCTCATCAAAGTGAAAAAAGTTAACCCTTCAATGCCAACCAAAGCACTCAACAAACATGTAGGTTAACTTCATTTATTCAAGTGAGTTAACTCACTTGTTACCAAAGCAAAAAGTGGGTTAGCCATGTATAACTTTGATCATGGGTTGGAGTTACCAAAGTGGCCTACTTGTAGGCCACTTACCCAAGGTGCAATGAGGCTTACGTAGCCCATGATAAGTAAGCAAAGATTAATAAAAAAATGGGTTACGTAATTGGGTAAAAATTCAGCTGGTCCTTTTGTTCCTATACTTTTATATGCAAATGATATCCAATTAAGTTAAGATTTCAAACATAAGCTAATAGGAAGGTTTTACAAATTATGGTAATTTTATTTTAATTTTTATAATTATTTTTCCACCCAGCAAAATTTATCTGGAAAATTATTACATTGACTTAATCTTGAAATCCGTGCGTCAATAATTCTGTATATTTATATTTTTATTATCATCACATTTTTTTAGAAATTATTATATTTTTGAATTTCAATTTCGTTACAGAATTCTGGTGTCGCCCTGTCAGAGTGCGCACCTCAGACTACAACATTGGAATAATATTTATTAATACAAATTAATCCTAAGTTAAAATTAATTACATCTCATGAAAGTAGTTATGTTTAACAATCAAAATCTTCACTTTTTTTAAATTTTCAAAAAATAAAATTTTGGGGTGTTACAGATTGCATATGTCAAGGACGAAGTGGTCCATAAGGAGATACATGATTTAAAGGAAATGATGATCAATTTATAAAAAATAGTTATTTTTCAGAAGCAATCCTCCATTCCAAAACCTAAAGGCAGAACTGCAAAACAAGATGCATCTGTGCCAGAGCAGTTTGAGGATCCCCATCAAATGAGTGTAGATCAGACACCGATGACAGGACCAACTGAAAGACCCTCTACTGCTCCTCTTGCTCCCAAAAGGTACAAGAAAAGAGCCTTTAAACCAGTCAAATCACCACTTCCATACACCTCTCACACATCTACCTCTCCTTTAGTCTCTCAACCACACACACAAGGGCCGACATCTCTAGACCAACCCTCAATTCCTACTGCTACAGCCTATATACTAGTAGTTATTCCCATTACACCAACCACTCAGCCTCCTATGCCTCCACTTCTGCAGAACCATCTACCTCACACTCAACCTTAAAAACCTCCTTGCTCAATCCTCCCATGCCTTCATCTGAAATGACTATCACACCTCTACCAACTTATCCTCCTTCCAAAACTCTTGAGCCTATACAGGTTGCAGTAGAGGAAACAATCTTTCTTCTGTGATGTTTGTGCGTAAATGCTCACATCTAACCTTACTAGGCTATGACACTAAGAAAAGGAAGCTTGGGCAGCAATCCCCACAGGGCAGTAAGACAGAAATTTCCTCATTTATGGTATGCATTGGCCATCCACTTACAGAAACAAATCACTCTACAAGGAATTTTTATGCAAATGTGTCTACTCCGAAGTCTTTGGATTGCCTAGAGTGGATCTGCCACATTATATCAATATCATGGTCAGTCTATCTACTATCTCTAAGTCAGATGCTCAGAAAATCCTTAAGCTAGCAGAATTTCAAATGGAATACAGATGGAGTCAGTAGAATCAAGCAAAATATAGGAATATGAACAAGAAAAAACTCAGAGAAGCATTCATGGTCAAACTGACATGACTACTTAGCCTGGTTTGATGATCAGCATCAAGCAATTTTTGGGTGAACCTTGCAGAAACAAATCAGACTCCTTAGCCAATTTCAAGTTTTTAATGATTATAGATTTCACAAGTGCAGCAGAGAAGCTCAATTTACTCAGTTTGTTGAAAGAGAATGGCTTAGTGCACTTTTTTATTGCACTTAAGTGCAATATGACTAGGCACTAAACCCATGTGACACCCCTCACATGAGGAGTGATAAAATGGCAACCCAATTATTAGGTGCCACATGGATTTAGTGCCTAGTCATATTGCACTTAAGTGTAATATAAAAGTACACTAAGTCTTTCTCTTATTGAAATCATCAAGGAAGCATTTCAAAAGGACAAAAGAGCCACCTCTCTCACATTCAAGCTTCAATTCTACTCTTTACCTACCATCTGCAGACTACTTGAGCTACTTGCCCTGCTATTTGAAGCTAAAATAGGGAAGACAATTTAGGACAGATATGCCAGGGTAAATGCCAAAGTTTTTGTAAAATTCAATCGCCTCTTGGATTTCAATAGATTTGTTCAAGTAGAATACCAACGGGTCACATTCCATCAAAAGATTTAGCTCCTCTTCTGGTTGAGGCAGAAAGATTATCTATTACTATCTGGACTACTATTTACTCAGCTACTTTTGAACAATTGGAGTCTGTAAATGAAGTCAGAAAGACGGAAAGACTGCATACTCTAACTCCTAGAGAAGTCATGGATATGCACTTAATCAATCTTGCAGATACCATGTATTCTTGGCATTGAAGAAAGAATTGACTGAGCAGAACATTGATTATCCTATTTCAGTAATCAGATTTGTCAGTCATGCCAATTTTTCAAGCACTAGATACTACATATTTTGCATGGAGGTTGCTGTGTACCAGATTTTTCTCCAAGCAGAAAGAGCCAAGCACATTCAGAAGTTCAGAACAGATATGGGTCTTCAATATAATAACAACAATAGTATGTGCTAGAGTTATTTTGAGAACCAAGAACTTCGAGTTTGGGAGATTGTAAATAAATTTGTACCTCTCTTATCTCCAGATTTTTGTTTCTAATATTATCAACCTCTCTCTCTTTTTTTTTTGTCTCATGTCCCTCTCCTTTTTTTTGGTTATTGACAAAAAGAGGGAGAATAATACATATACTCTGGCATACACATGCACAAACATTTCTGGTTTTCATGCATAGTTTATATGTGTTTTCTAACAATAGTTTTTAAGTTTTGTCATCACCAAAAGGGGGAGATTGTTGATTTTTTTATCTCCTGAGAATATATATTTTAAATCTCTAGTCATATATATTTAATTGTGTCAAACATCTTCATTATCCTTCAGTGTGTCGACAGATGATGCATAGGGTGTCGACAGATGTTGTATAGATGTCGACCTGTGCACATCATGTGTCGACACATAATGACCCCTTCATATATGTTAATTTATGTGTATTTTATTCCTAATAATCTTGATGGCATTTTTACTTCAATATCTAATTTTTCATTAAGTCTGTCAACAGGAAAATAAAAAGTAATCTAATGACTCAAAGGATCCTCACTATAAGTATTTCAAAAAGCTCAAGTCAATTCTATTTTATTTACTTCAAAAATGTCTAAGTCCATATCGATTAGTGACTAAGTTTACTACTTATTAATGAACAAAGGTCATATTGATTACTGACTAAGACTCTAATGATTAACGACTTAGTTTCCCATTGATTAGTGAAGAACATTCTGATTATTGTTTATTCTATCGATTAGGGATTTAGTTTCCAATTGATTAGTGAATAACGTTATGATTATTGTTTATTCTATCGATTAGTGACTTAGTTTCCTATCGATTAGTGAAGAACGTTCCGATTATTGTTAATTCTATCGATTAGTGACTTAGTTTTCTATCGATTACTGAAGAACATTCTGATTATTGTTTATTCTATCGATTGGTGTTATAAGTTGTTCCGATTACTGAACAACATATCGATTAGTGTTGTTTCTTTCGATTACTGAACACTTGTCTTATTATTCTAACGATTAGTGACCACCATTTCGATTAGTGATCAATCTCATTCTGATTATTGAACACTTACTCTATATTGTTTCGATTAATGTTATTCTCTCAACGATTAGTGAATATCTATCAAATATTATTCCGATTAGTGAACATTTGACTTAAAGCCTATTGATTAATGCTATAAATACTATTTCTCATCGATTGGTGACCAAATAATTTATTCTCATATCGATTGGTGTTGAAATATTTATGAAATATATCAATTGCTTTATAAAATGTTTTGGCATGCAAATTACTTCATTTTAGATAATTTATGAAAGACTCTAACATTAAGTGTAGTAGGCAATGCTCTTTCAAGACTAGCCCATGCCTTACTTTGTACATGTTTTTGAAGGACCATTCTTTTGTGGAAGACAAAAAAAAGCAGCTACCCAATATGAATGGGTGTCAACCAAATTTGTGGGCTTCTACAAAAAAGGTATGGGTGTTTGACTGATATGTCTATCTCACCTAACACCTCCCTCTCTATGCATTAAATGAATGTAGACATCCGATACTCTCATGAATATGTCTATTGTAACGCCCCGACGCGGAATATCGGAGCAGAATTACAGTTATTAAATAGTATCGAGCGATAAATAAACATCAAACCATTGCACAATTGGAATAACACCAAATGAAATCTAACTTCATTAATAATTCATCAACTAGCTATTACATTCTCTAATTAGAGCCAAAACTAGGGCCCATAGTACTTTATTCAAATCTAAACTATTACATAATGACTAACTGACGACTAACTAACTAACTACGAAGCATGAGTTGACGAAACGGGTCACTCTCGAGCATCATCCTCATTCCCCTCCTCGTGAGTGTGGTAATCTCCATCAGACTCACCTGAAACACATGAAATAATAACGCAGGATGAGCGAATAACGCTCAGTAGGGCTTAATATCTCATGAGAACAAGCAGGCTTTAAATGATTAATGTCTTAGATGGCATGATAACTAGATAGCATAGTCATGTAGAGCAAAGTAACGATAGCAAAAGAACGATAGCACTAGTACATGGAAAATAACACAGTAAGTACGATAAAGGATTGGTCATGTAACGATATAGCACGTAAAGTTGCACAACGGTGCACTAGTAACGATAACACTTGTAAACATAGCATTTGAATAGATTGCACTTTGATTGTCATATATTTAAATCTTGATAGTATAATGGCACTGGATGTATGCCAACATCCTGATCATTTAAACTCCTATGGGCAAATGACACTTTTTCGGGCGCTCCTCCCAGGACCTGATCGGGCCCTATTGCACTGGCATAAGTTATGTTTCTTATCTTAGACAATCATAGGGATGGCCAAATAGAGTACCAAGAATAGATGAGAATAGTAGATGAAATAGACGAGATTGTAGAGTGAAAGTGAACAAATGAAAGTATAAGGATAATAGATGAGACATCGGTATAATCGTAAAACAACGTTAAACCTACAATAGTCACAATTGCACGGCACTAGGTCGGGTGCCGGCAGTCTGGTAGAAGTCACCACCGCCCACTAGCAGTGCTAAAAACACAGACTAGATGGTCCGGCGTGATCACAAGGTAAGAAGGAAACACACTAAGGTTGTTGGACCGCACTGATCCCTAAGGGTGTAATGGGTTTTAAGGGTACAACCAGCTCGTCGGCTAAGAATGTGCGCCAAAGCCAAGGAGACTTACGGAGGCCTTGACAAGGACTCTCTGGTCCAGTCAGGAGTATTCCAATAGAGAGGTGGTCCATGCCAAGAGAAAGTGTGTAACGAAACGGTGTCCGTCTTGCCTTGAGTGCTCGAAGGCAGAGGGACGCGATACAATGTACAAAGCATGCGAATAAAACGAAGACAAGTGTCATTTAAATAATAGGGAAATTTAAGTGAAATAATTATACTTAATAATTACGAGATATATTATTGAGTATTTTAATAAGGTCTCATTGCAATTAATAATATTTAGTGTGTGCAAGTGTAAGAAATCATGAGAGTATGATAAATCATGCACATAGCTTTTAATTAATGAGATTTATTTAAATATTGACAAATAATAATATTCAGGTAATACTAAACTTAACAGTGCCTGATTTAGCTTAAACAAGGGTTAAATGGCATAAATAGGAGGGGTATAAGTACAATTTCCGATTCTGGCGCAAATCTTGAAATCGCGACAGGGGTACCCATCGCGATTCAAGTCACGACGGGGCGGTCCGGGCGCGACAGGCGAACCGGCCGGCTGGCGCAGTTCGGGAGGAAAACGCGACGGCGCAGGCCGTCGCGTTCATAACGTGATAGACCGGCCGGCCGCATCCCCTCTGAGATCGCGACGGGTCAGGCCGTCATGATTTCAAAGGGGCGGCCCGACCCAGAAAATGGGATATTCCTTTTTGGGTTTGGTCCTTCCCACCTATGCATGATACCGAGCTCTTCTAAAATCGATATAAAATCACACGATGATCCAAAAATTATGAAACTAGTTTTAAATGAAAGTAGACTCATAGATCTATCAACATGCATGAGTAATTAGGAAACGGACAAGGTTTGTGCATGCTTTAACAAGGTTACATTCAGTGACCTAAACATGCGCAGTCATGGAAAATGATTTAATTAATAACGATTACATAATGGAAATTAGGGAAAATATGGGCGTTTGAAAGCTAATAGTATGTAGTATTTATGAGAATATTTTCAGGGCATGGGATCAAGTACATGCGTGGATTGAAAGCAATCATGAAGGTTTGGGTACATGGAGATGACATAGATTAGGGCATTTAATTCTCCCTTATGGAGCAACGAAAAATAGGAAAATCATGGGGCTTTGATAGATGGATGTATAAGCTACCTATGGCCGAAGTTAATCGATTTGTGCTTGAGAGATTGCCTACATTTTCTTGCTGTAATGGAAACTTAGGGTTGATGACGAAGAAGAGAAGAAATCCTCCTTGCTCCAAGCCTTCTCCTCCTTGCTCCTTCGTCCTCAGCCTTCTCCCTTCGTCTCCCAAAGCTCCAACAATCGTTCTATGAGGTGATAGGGTCGGATTGGGGTGTATTGGGTTGCTAATAGAGTCTTATACTTCTAAAACTCCTCCCTTCTATTAAATTCTAAATTTCCATATTTATCACTTCTTTTCTTAGTATTTATCTCCTATTTAGGATGGAGAAGATGTCTAATTTCGTGGGTAAGAAGTTAGAGTAAGTCTAGGCTCTTTTTAGGATAGATAGGGCTATTAACTAATTATCTTAACCCTTTACTAATTACCATTAATTTTTATTGCAAATTTCACTTAATTAGCTCCCATCCCATGATTGGCTCTTCACATTTGGGCCCATTCTTTTATGTTTGTGCCATTAATACAACCCATTCCTAATTTAACTTAATGGGTTTTTTATTAAATCCCCTTTTATTCACTTTATTCCCTCTTCATTTAATTTAATTCTATTTATCACCTTTATTAAATTAAATTTTTATTTTATTTGGGCTTTAAAAATCAAGGTTGTTACATCTACAACATCTTGGAAATCTGCATGAAAGCTAAAAACTTCTATCTGGTTAAAGAAGTCAGTAGACTCAACACAACAGTCATTAGATACAAGAGAGAGACTCCAGTGGATCTCTATACACCCTGTAGATCTGCATAAAGTCTAGACACATACTCAACGGATAGAACAATGGATATATCCTTCAGAATCTAAAAAAGAAGTAGTGGATGTAGTGAAGAAAAAAAACAAAAGATTTAAGTGCATACATTAGAAAAAGTTTATAGAAAACTTGAGAGAGCACACCAAAAGCTTACACCCTTCCTCAACCTGAAAGAAGCAGAAGCATTCAAGCCATCATCTTCCAACTTTCTTCATCTCTCTTTCTTTGTGTTCTTGTTGTAATCTTCTTTTAGAGAGATAGATAGTATTGTCTCATATCAATCCCCACCTATTTCTTATTTTGAGCTTGGTCTAGGGACCTTTATAATCTCTTTGAGATTTTGGTTGTTCCTCTTCTTGTGAGAGAGAAGACCAGCCTATGAGCTAGGTATCTATGCCCCTTGTTTAAGGGAAGATCAGCCTGCGAGTTTTGTGGGATTGTCCCTTCTAGGTTGAAGGGAAGACCTATGTTATCAGGGTGTTAGTGTCTCTTTGGTTGAAGAGAAGATCAACTGTTGCTGAGTGTAATTGTCCATAAGGGAGACTGCATATTTGGTTAGTGAAATTTCAAGTTGTTACTTGAAGATTGGACATAACCTGAGATGTGTCTCAGTACTGAACTAGTATAAATTTTGCGTGTCTATTTGTATGCTTGCATTTGTTTAATTTTCGCTACATATTAACACTAACCCTCACATTTTAGTGTCTAAGGTTTATATTTTCAAAATCATTCAAAGCAACTCATTCACCCCCCTTTGGACTTGTTATGTGGGCCAACAGATATGAGCCGGTCTTGGCTCCTGTGTGTAAGTAAGCCTAGCCGTTGGGCCTTAATGGGCTAACTCAACTTTCCGCTCATATGTATACGAATTTTAACATGTATTTCCTTCTTGAATGAAAAATTCTTCAAGAAAAATGTAATCTATTTTTTGTATTTATTTATGTATCCCTGAGGCAAATATATATTACCTCGAGGAACCCTCCCAGAACATTGTGTCACAAAATAACATTTCCCCGTAGACAGTAAACTCTAAGTCCCTGATCAACTAACCCTAATAATAAAAGAATATTCGAAACATATTCCACACTTTTTCATAGCACGGCTATGGGCGGATGTGACTTCTACCTGACTGCCGCACCCGACCTAGTGCCGTGCAACTGTGACTATCGTCGGTTTAACGTTGTTTTACGATTATACCCCTATCTCATCTACTATCCTTGTACTCTCATCTGTTCACTTTCTCTCTACTCTTGTCTATTCATTTACTATTCTCATCTATTCTTGGTACTCTATTTAGCCATACAATTGATTATCTAAAATAACAACAATACTATATGCCAGTGCAATAGGGCCCGATCTAGTCCTGAGAGGAGCACCCGAAGAGTGCCATTTCCTCGCGAGGGTAACATGATCAGGGTGTGTACGACATACACTCAGTGCGCATTTAAAACAATCACAATTTAATCTATGACAATCAATCTATCAATCACTATACTATCGTTCTCTGGGTTGACAAGATGCTCGACCAGAGGTGCTATCGTTATTAGTGCACTCTTGTGCAAACATAATACACTATCTCGTTATATGGCCAATCCTTTATCATACCAGTTTTGCATATATTCTTTTGGAAGTTTTATCGTTCCCTTGCTATCGTGTAACATTATTCTTGCAACTATATTTGATCGTTCTCACTAGTTATCCTGCTTTACAAGACATTTATCACTTAAATCATGCCTGTTTACATGAGATATTAAGTCCTACTGAGTGTTATCGCTCACCCTGCGCTATTGTTGTATGTGTTTCGGGTAAGTCGGATGATGACCCTACATTCACCAATGGGTATGGACTGGAGTGATGAGCGACCTGGAGTCTTAGCGATGGAATGACCTTAGTATCTTAAAGTTTAGTTAGATATTTACTTAATTATTTTTTTCAATATAATAATGTTATTGAGCTCTATGTTTTGGCTCAGAATTAGTGGTTGTAATAGTTTATGTGATTTATCAATAAAATAAAGAAGTTTATTACAATTATTGTTCATTAGTTACTCTGATATTTGCGATGGTACGCGTAATTTACGTTACCATACACGATGTTCATACTCCCCGATTTATTCCGCTGCTAAATTGGCGGGGCATGACAATATCTATCAAATATTATTCCGATTAGTGAACATTTGACTTAAAGCCTATTGATTAATGCTATAAATACCATGTCTCATCGATTGGTGACCAAATAATTTATTCTCATATCGATTGGTGTTGAAATGTTATGAAATATATCAATTGCTTTATAAAATGTTTTGGCACACAAATTTACTTCATTTTAGATAATTTATGAAAGACTCTAACATTAAGTGTAGTAGGCAATGCTCTTTCAAGACTAGCCCATGCCTTACTTTGTACATGTTTTTGAAGGACCATTCTTTTGTGGAAGACAAAAAAGCAGCAACCCAATATGAATGGGTGTCAGCCAAATTTGTGGGCTTTTACAAAAAAGGTATGGGTGTTTGACTGATATGTCTATCTCACCTGACACCTCCCTCTCTATGCATTAAATGAATGTAGACATCCGATACTCTCATGAAGATGTCTACAACATCTTGGAAATCTGCATGAAAACTAAAGACTTCTATCTAGTTAAAGAAGTTAGTAGACTCAACACAACAGTCATTAGATACAAGAGAAGAGACTCCAGTGGATCTCTATACACCCTGTAGATCTACATAAAGTCTAGACACATACTCAACGGATAGAACAATGGATATATCCTTCAAGAATCTACAAAAGAAGTAGTGGATGTAGTGAAGAAAAAAAACAAAAGATTTAAGTGCATACATTAGAAAAAGTTCATAGAAAACTTGAGAGAGCACACCAAAAGTTTACACCCTTCCTCAACCTAAAAGAAGCAGAAGCATTCAAGTCATCATCTTCCAACTTTCTTCATCTCTCTTTCTCTGTGTGCTTGTTGTAATCTTCTTTTAGAGAGATAGATAGTATTGTCTCAGATCAATCCCCACCTATTTCTTATTTTGAGCTTGGTCTAGGGACCTTTATAATCTTTTTTAGATTTTGGTTGTTCCTCTTCTTGCGAGGAGAGAAGACCAACCTACGAGCTAGGTGTCTATGCCCCTTGTTTAAGGGAAGATCAATCTGCGAGTTTTGTGGGATTGTCCCTTCCAGGTTGAAGGGGAGACCTGCGTTATCAGGGTGTTAGTGTCTTTTCGGTTGAAGAGAAGACCAGCTGTTGCTGAGTGTAATTGTCCATAAGGGAGACTGCTGTTTGGTTAGTGAAATCCCAAGTTGTTATTTGAGGATTAGACATAAACCTGAGATGTGTCTCAGTACTGAACCAGTATAAATTTTGCGTGTCTCTTTGTATGCTTGCATTTGTTTATTTTTCGCTACATATTAACACTAACCCTCACATTTTAGTGTTTAAGTTTTATATTTTCAAAATCATTCAAAGCAACCCATCACCCCCCTTTGGACTTGTTATGTGGGCCAACAGATATGAGCCGGTCTTGGCTCCTGTGTGTAAGTAAGCCTAGCAGTTGGGCCTTAATGGGCCAACTCAACTTTCCGCTCATATGTATACGAAATTTAACATGTATTTCCTTCTTGAATGAAAAATTCTTCAAGAAAAATGTAATCTATTTTTTGTATTGATTTGTGTATCCCTGAGGCAGATATATATTGCCTCGAGGAACCCTCCCAGAACATTGTGTCACAAAATAACATTTCCCCGTAGACAGTAAACTCTAAGTCCCTGATCAACTAACCCTAATAATAAAAGAATATTCGAAACATATTCCACACTTTTTCAACGGATGGGTTGTGAGAAGGATTCACCGTGATCAGATATTTGTTTGGCAAAGAGAATACAAGTAAATGCAAAAGTAATATAAGTTTTTGTGCATTTCTTTTTATGTGAAAGAGGAATACATGCAAAAATCTTACATGTAGACTTCCTCGTCGACTTCGCAATTGGACAGCCCCCTGAACATTTTCCATGCTCGGAAAGAGTGTAAAATTTGTCCTTTATTGAATAAAAACAAGTGTAATTGATAACAAGTGAACCTATCCAAGAAAAAAAATTTGAAGAAATACTTAGTCTTAGTGCCCTCTAAAGAAGACAATAGCGATGATGTAAATTACTCTTCAAATAAAATTTTCTCTTTTCCAATCAATAAAATTATTTGAAGAGTAATTAATATCACTTTTATTGCCCTCATTGGAAAGTACTAAATATTTCTCAAAAACTTGATAACTAGTGAGTGCACCACATGTGAGACTATTTTGTTCCGGGTGATGTTCCAGTCAATATGGGCCAAATTTAGATATCCTTCATTGTTAGCCGATCTGTAGTGTCCTTTCAACTGTCTTACATCTTAATGGGTCCGGATCCGGTCCATTGGGTCGTACATCGTGGGCTTGGGCTTTCCGTACAAGGAAGTCCCGCTTCGGCGCAGTCAGGGGGTTCCCCAGTCCGGACCCCTGCGCTCATGGAGGCGGAGGGCACGAAGTGGGGGAGGACCGTGGCAGCCGCCGTCGTCGCTCTGGCTGCCCTCTCCGCCGCTGCCGCTTTCTCAGGTAAGTAGTGAAAGAAGAAACAAGCAAAGGGGGCTCACTGCCCTGTCAAATCTCTGTGAAACCTCGGGGGAAGGTGAACTCTAATCGCTGGTTTTCAAAAACGCACAGCTTCCATCTCCTGGAAGCGCAGGTGCAGGCTGTTGGCTTCACGGATCGGGAAGCTGGAAGCGCAACTGAAGGCTTCTCAAGATAAGGGCGCCACCGAGAGGCGCGGAAGGGTCAGGGCCCAACAGGTATATTTGCAAGCTCACCGAGGAGGGATTGTTAGCTAGCTTTCCGTTGTTTTGCAGCATCTGGGCTCGGAATTTCGTGTTTTTCCTCCAAAGATGACAACTTTGCGCGTTTCGGGATTGGCTTTCTTCCTAGGCTCTGAGGGAGGCATTGACCCAGCAGAGTAATGGCGGTTCGAAGACGGAATCTGGGTTCTCAATGCCATCTTCTTCCTACCCCATGGCGCCCATTGGCACCGTTAGTTCGTGCTTCTCCACAAGGTCTCGTAAAATCGTGGTGCCTGTTCTTCGTGCTTCTTAATATATCAAATGGTGACCTGTGACAAGGAAAGGAGTCTCTTTTCTACTACAGGAATGGTACGCCGAGGCAGCCTCTGCTGGTGCCCCTTGCCAGGGCATGCTTGGTGCTGGACGCCAGCCGGGTTCCTCCCAGCTCGCTGGAAGGGCTTGCGGAGTACTCACATTGTTGGGTCCTCTATATCTTTCACCTGAACACCGACTTGGAGAAGTTGTGGAGGGACCCTTCTAGGTCGAAGTTTAAAGCAAAGGTTTGATTCTGGGATCATTACTATCTCTTGTGGTTCGTATTTCTCCTAATGGGGAGTTTATCCAAGGAGGAGCAATTGAGTTGCTTGGTCTTGATCTTTGGGCAGGTGAGAGTGCCCAGGCTTGAAGGTGGTAAGAAGGGAGTGCTTGCTACCAGATCACCGCATCGCCCTTGTCCAATTGGTCTCACTGTTGCCAAGGTAAGGGATATGTCTTGAGTGCATGTTAGTCGCGGCCAGTAACATACTTATATCAGCAGACACCTACCAATGTTGCTATAGCCGAGATATGTTAGCTAAAGTTGCTAGCTACTCATGTGTGTTTTTTTAATTATATATACAATTCTAGATGTAAATTTAGTATTTTCAAAATTTTTCCCAGAATTCAAACACGTTTGTTGCGTTTTAAATTTCTGATTTTAGATGCACAAGAAACTTGACGTGCTGTCAGAAGTGCGGATGAATCAATATCACTAGACGCACTACTGATGGATTGACATGTTTAAACTACACAATTTTTTAAAGGTAGAGGCAGTGGATGGACATGCAGTTCTGCTTTCAGGAGTGGACCTGGTTGATGGCACGGTATGTACTTCTATCAGTTCTTGATGGTGTTGAATGCTCGAGCTTTCTATTATTGTTATGTACTCCTGACATAATCCTTGATGTTTATCAACAGCCAGTGCTTGACATAAAACCTTATTTACCATATTCTGACTGCATTCAAGGTGCAACTGTACCAGCGTGGATGGCGGTATTTCCTCTACCATTTTGTAAATGAATGTGATACTTTGTTTCTTGATTTGACTGCATCTATCATACCTGTAAGGACTCAAGAATTCGATACTCAAAAACCCTCTAAGTATCCAACCCTTGGACTGCCATCCATAGATCTGCAGACTCGGAAGGGTTAAGAAACATGTCTAGTGAGATATACAACATACTTAAATAGCTAAGCAATCAAAGAAGTGCATCTGCGGAATAAAAATATACACAATGTCCCCAATAATAGTGTAAGTGAAATGAAACACTGACCATGGCTATCATTGTTTGTTGGCTACAAGCGGTGCAACGCTGTTATGACCGTCTGAACTCAAGCATTGACTTCCACAAGCTCAGATCTAAGAGAAAGTAAGGGGGAATGAGCTTCGCGAACGAAGCCAATAAGAAATCCAACCCCTTGTAGGTTCGAGCTTGAGCAACTAGATATAATTAACAAGTTATAACAAATTATATGTACTAGTAGGATCTAACAGAAACATAACAATTAATTGAGTAAGAACAATAATAATTAAACGAAAAAGCAACGGATCTGCTACAGTCAACGTGACATAGCCAACCCGGTAAGCAGATATATATGTATAACTAATAAGGTATAATAGGGTATAACTGAGTATAAACTGTGCAGAACAAAAATGAATAAATGGTAAAGCAATTACACAACAAAAGTGCCAACCACTCCACCAAGGTCTCGACTCAGCTGCAAAAGTGCTTAGTGAACATCACTAGGCTAAACCCTTGTCTACACAACAAGCACTAGAAACAGACTCACCTCCACTAGACAGTGGTCAGGTGCGTCCATTGGCGTTTTACCGCTCGACCATGATCACAAACCGTAGTCTGGCCAAACTAAGGTTCCACACCTGTCTTCCCAACACAGCTCCAGAACTGTATAGGGCGAGGTAGTGAGAAATTGAACTAGCTAGACCGCAACCGCAAAATCTTGAACTCTGCGGAGACCTGGACCCAACTAAGAGAGCTCTGCATGCGACTCAACGTCACTGTCCACATCGTTTTCCTCTCTGCTCCAGTCAGAAACTACCTTGACGAGCACAGTCGTAATCTGAGCCACTCTCAATGGACTCATGAGGATGGGGGTCCTGGGAAACGATAACAACCCACAAAAAGCACTGCATGCTGAGACAAACCCTCAAGTGTCATAACACCGAACGAAGACTAGTAAGGAGCAGTGCTAAGAAGTCGGCACAAATGTCACAAGCACCATATGAAAAACCAGAGTACAAAAAAGACCCACCACTGTGCCCGAAAGAGTAGTCAAATTGGTAACATGTTGGGTTTAACGGTCGATCAATCGATTGACCAACACCAAGAAACCCTAGAAGCCCAACTGTACAAACCGCCCGATCGACCAGCTCTACCAGGCCCAATCGATTGACCCAGCCAAGCACCAGGCCATCTGCCCAGTAGACGTTGATGGTGCAAGGTCAAGAAAGGAGTCTAGCTTGAATTGATCAGGCAAGACAATTATAACCGAATATGCCTAAATTTAAACTTCAAGTTCATACGCAATATTCTTAATTCAAAGCATAACACATTTATAAACAAACAGGAAGATCTATTGCCATACAATCACTACTATTATATGTATATATATATTAAAAAAAAAACAAGTAATGGTCATGTAGGTGGGTCGTACTGAACAAACAAAATCAACTTGAAGTTCACTTTATTCCCACAGTGCATGCAAGCCAAGACTCTTAATATATATGTTCAACTACATGATTGAATATGCTCAATAAGTATTCATGCATTGGTTTATAGCTTGCCATATAACCAAAACCAAAATATGCATCTAACTTAAACATGCTCTCATAGACAATGTCGTGGCTTCTATTACTTTATAAATATATACCCCACCTTAGTACCCACGGTTGCAACAGGGAGTTTCAAAACACAAAAAAACCACCTCTTAGAACCCGACCAACATAGTAAGAAGAGAAGGCTCCTTCCATGTGAGATCGACGCCGACGAGGGAGGTGAGTTCCTTATCAATGGCAGTAGGATCCGCCGACGTCCCCAACAGTGGCGGCATAGCTCCTCTAGCAGCGGCGACAACATTGCTGTAGCTCCCCCGGCGGCAAGCGGCGGCTCCTCCTCCATCATCACAAGCGGTGATGGTCGTGGCGGCTACTCCCCAACAACGGGCAGCAACGGCGGCGGCAGCAGGCCTCCTGTAGCAGCCGATAGTGGTGTTGTAGTGGTAGTGGCGGCAGCAACACCTCCATGACCCCAGGGCGACGACAACATGCCTCCCTCTCCTCTTAATGGCAGCTTTACAGTGCCCCCCCCCTTTCAATAGGGAGGGAGAGCCGTGAAAGAGAGAGAGAGAGAAAGAGGAGAGTGCGATAGAGACAGAGGAGAGGGGAAAAACAATCATGGTGACTAGGGCTCGGAAGAAGAAGAAATGAAGAGGAAAAAGAAGTAGAGAGGAAAATGGAGAGGGATGGGGTTGAGTGCGGAGAGGAGAGGGAAAGAAAAAAGGTGGGGTGGTTAAGGGGCCAATGGTGGGGAAAAAAGTGGAGAGAGAGAGAGAGAGAGAGAGAGTCTCGCCCCCTCCCTCTGGGCTCACAGGCCTCGCATTCTACCCCTCTTAAACAAAGTTTCGTCTTCGAAATTTGGAACAAGGTCCAATGAACCCGAGGAATGAAAATCGAGCATGTAAAACATCCAATGTGGAGAGGCCACTAAGTCTCACCTCGACTTCTCTGTGGCCACGATTGCAATGCGAAATACACATAGAACGACCAACCAGAAACCAACGGCTCACTCCAAACATGCGAGGAGAGTCCAAATGGGACCCGATAGCTCCACAGGCGCGACAAAACACCAAATTAGTCTGAAACAATCAAAACACCTGCCGAAAGCCGCACGACCAAAGTCATCAATAGACCTCACAAGGGAAGCAAGAATTTAAGCGAGAATACGCACGTGGTGAACCACTCAACCATAGTTGTCAAGGCGGATGCCTAGGCGGCGCCTAGGCGCCACTTAAGCGCCAAGGCGCTTCCTCAGCCGCCTTAAAACACCTCGCCTTTCTAAGAGGAGAAAAGGCGCCCCAAGGCATCGCTAAGGCGGCCAAGCGCACGCCAAGGGCGCTTAGGCGCGCCTAGACCCTTTAGGGGTCCGCAATATCCCACTTAGACAGTAGATTCAGGTCGGTTTCAGGGCTGAGTCCAGCCCGATTCCAGGTAACATCTTATTACCTGAATATCATTTAAGTAATACTTAAGATATTACATGTAAATAAGGAAGTACCCCCCATTTGAATCCAATAAAAATATCAAAAAAATCACATCTCTTACAAAAAAAAGTCAACTCCCATCGAAAAAGAAAATCACGATTTCGATTTTTAGCGAAATGTTAACTTTCTAATCTCTCATAATTGACATATCTAAAAATTTGATAATTCAAATAAATCATATGGAACACTAAAAATCCAAAGTCCGGGAAAAAAAAAGTCAAACGTGTATATGACTTCTCCATGGAGCGCTCTCCTACTGACAAACTAGTCTGTTTGAGATCTCTAGGATTTGGTCAAACTTAAACTTCATCACCCAAACACATGAGACTTGTCATTTTCTAGTTTCTTTTTAATTTTTAGGCATATTGTGAGATTATGTAATGGACTCATGTGTTTTTACTTGTTTTAAGTGGTTAAGATATTGCACTTCTTATTTTTATTTAACATATTTACATGTATGTGTATTGCTTGTTTTAAAAGTTGAAAATAGTTTTCTAATGATAGAATGATATTTGCACTTCTTGTTCTTATTTAGTGTGCTTATTTATTTGAAGATGTCAATAGATTTTTTATGACTTTATGATATATAATGTGAGTTTGTTTACTTGGAGTTTAATTTTTGTTGCTTTCATATCTTATGTCTGTCATATTATGATATTTTTTATTGAATTTTCATCATTATATATATTTATAGATACATAAATATCATGTAAGAGGGACACTTGAAAACAACTCATACTTGGTTCCTTCCTAACGCCTAGGCACCGCTTAGGCGAGCGCCTAAGCGCTTAGGCGAGCCGAGACCCCACCTACGTCTTGACGCCTTGACAACTATGCACTCAACACATAGAACGACATCCATTCACACCACCACTCAGTCTCATCCAGACTTTCCTCGTTGCCCGACAAGGACACAACGAATGTGGAGTCTCATAAAACTAAAAACTACCCACTCCAAGAGCACGACACGTAGTGACAAAAGCAAGAAAGATGTTTGATGTGAGGCTGGGACTGAGCAACCCAAGACGTCAGCAAACCCCACGGTCGAGTTCTGGCAACCTAATAGGCCTCACCAAGGTTTGGCGCATCCCCGATTCGGACCGGATCGGGTTTTTCCTGATCCGATCCGATTCGGGCGGATCGAACCGATCCGGTTCGATCCGCTTGGATTCGGCCAGAACCCTTATTTATGAACCATTTTATGGCCGATTCCCTTGAATCTGGCCTTTTTTTGAATGATTGTGTGGTTTAGGCCTCTTGTACATATGTTTCATCATATTCCATGAGATTTATATCATGTAATTGGTATAAAAACATTTATTTTCAATGAAATAAAGCATTAGAAGAGTGAAAACAAATTGAAACTCATTAATTGAAAGATATTTACATTGCACAAAGTCAATACAACTATCAAACTCTAAATTCCAATAAAAATACAATGACTTACTCTAATATCCCCAATGCCCTTGTTGATATGGATCATATGCATTCCATTGGGATTGGCTAGGCATGGATTCAGACTCATCTGACTCTGAGGGGAGCTCCCCAATAAGATGATGACCTTTCGTTCTTGACACAAAACCACGAAACTCATCCCATGTCATCATGCTATGGCATCTCTGCCGAAACTGACTGAGATAATGGTCCCACACTTGACAGCCGGGACGGACTACCCCCAGTTGTGCCATCTGTACATTCTCCTCAGGAACAAAAACTTGGACTGGAATAGGAATAGAATATGCAGGAGGAGGATGCATATATGGAGATGGACCAAGGTAGCCTGTTGTGGCAGTGTACCCACTGTACGGTCCGTACCCACTAGAGTAGTCTGTGCTAGTGGATTCGGGGTGATAGCTATGGCCGCCATAGGATCCGACAGACTCTTGTGTACTCATCCTCTCAAAGTCTGATATCATAGTGTCATAGCTATGGGAATCCACTGGTGAACCTCTTGCTTGACTGCCAGGTCTAAACTTCTGCCTTCTATTGTACCGCATTGGGGCACCATGACTACTATCTTGTGTTGCACCCCCATAAAATTGCTCCTCTGTGAATGCCATGCCACCTCCTCCTCCCTCACCACCCCACCTCCTCTCCCTCCTCACCACCCTCACCTCCTCCTCCGCCCTGACCATCGTTACCACCTCCACCGTTACCACCACCGTCACCACCAGCATCTGAAGAACCACCTGCAAAGGCAATATCATTTGAACATTAGTTAGAACAAATACAAAATTACAAATACATTTTGAGGTAATTTTTAATACAAAATGATGGCCTACCAGTAGTCATCGAATCATGGGAGGCACTATTGGGCAATCGGGGTGATTCCAATGGAGATAGTGTCTCATCATCTGCATTTGGATCCAAAGTCTCTGCATCGGCAATGTCAAGTGGATCTTCAACAACGGTAGCACCTTTCTTGCCTTTCTTGGATCCCCAACCAGAAAACCAACCCTTCTTTTTTGTGCTGGGACGGGAGGTGGCTCTCGTATAACAACTCCTTTACTTAGCCGGGACTCTGTTGCACCAGTTTTTTTTTTGCGGGATTCTGTTGCTATTGCTTCCCTTTTGCCAATTGAGATGATGTGGGAGCCCTTGTAGATTGTGAGGGAGGCGCATCCTGGGTAGATAAGCCTCTCCTTCTAGATTGTGTGCGGGGGGGCCTTCCATCAACCTATCAAAATCATCATCATCATTACCTCCGACTCTACCTGCAATAACCCCCAACATTATATATTAGGAAGTTAGCATAAATGCAACTGATAAAACATGTAAGATGAAAGAAAGAAATGACTCTCCCACCTGCAGTACGCGTCACATTCTCTACTTGTATGTCCGCAAGAAGATCCACCTCAGCCTCTAGATCCATCTCATAATATGGCTGTCCCACATTCCCACGATCTCCCTCCTCCTCTGCTGTTGCTTCTGCTACTACCCTTGCCAAGAAAGTGTTAGGGCGAGGTGGATCTTCAGGATCGTCTGCCTCCTCATCTAACTCATACTCCCCTCGCTCTGTTGTTGCTCGTGCAACCCATGCAACCATTGGGTCTTCTTCATCTCGTAGAAATCCAATATCAATTGGATCATACTCTACGTCCCCACGCTTCTTTGGATCTTCTGTAAGATGTTTGACCCTCAGCCTTATATTATAGTGGACGTACACCAATTGGTCCAAACGCCTATATGAGAGACGATTCCGCACTTTGGTGTGTATCAATGCAAATGTACTCCAGTTCCTCTCACATCCACTAGATGAGGAAGTCTGCGATAAGACCTTCACTGCAATTTTCCTCAATGTTGGCGCGGAATGCCCAAAGTTGAACCACCAATCAGCTGCATCCAAATTCAATTATCTCAATCAGATGTCAACCATCAAGTTACAATGATAAAAAATGTAAATGGGAAGCATATTACCGCCGTCTACATGCTCCCGACCAGCAATGGTAGATGGCTCAGCAAAGGTCCCAATGGCTTCTCGAAAACGCTTCATCTGCATTTAATAAATTTATCATCAACTCCTATGAACTTCAAGTATTTGATTTAACTTTGGATGGAAGTTGATAATCCTATACTTGCCTCATCAATGGCATCTGCCGCTAGCACAGGACTTCTTGACAATCTCTCAACCACCCTTGCAAAGGCAGCCCTCAAATCATCATCATATGCTAGCTCGTGTGCGTAATGGTATGCAGGGTGGAGATAGTATGCTGCAATTGAATAAAATACCATCATCAATACAATAAATAATAGTTTATTACAGAAATATGATTTATTTCCTTACCCGCCATATGGAGATCTCTACTCATCTGCCGGTCCCATCTATCGTCAACAACATCCAAAACCAAGTGTGCATGCCGAGGTGAGACTTCACGGATCTTTTTCCTCGCGGCTTCAAGCTTTGCATATACCAATCCTATAGATGGTCTCCTATCCCCATCCACCACCCTCAACACCTCATATAGAGGTTCAATGATCTGTACCAGCTTGAAGACCCGATCCTAAAAATTGGAGCTGTTGACGATGCCTTCCACCTCCTTTCCATTAGATGTACTAGCAAAATTACTCTGCAACCATTTATCACTCCTGAACATGCGTTTCAATCCATCCTTGTGCTTCAGTAGACTCTGTAGTGCCACAAAATTTGTTGCAAAGCGGGTGACACCGGGCCTCAACAACTCTCCACCAGTGGACTCTCTCATCCACGCCAACACCAGATGATGATTGTAGATGAAACGTGTTATCTTCTGTCCTGCATCCACCACCATTTTCCATTTCACGTGCTCCCAATTTCTTTAAGCATTAAATCACACAGTGGGCAGCACATGGGGTCCAGTATAGATGAGGATAGATATTCATCAACTCCTCCCCTGCTTTCTTGTACGCAGCTCCATTATCCGTGACCCCTGCACAATATATTGCTCCCCAATCTCCCCAACACCTCTTGCATCAAACCCAATATGTATTCATAGTTGTGTACATGCTCGGATGCGTCAAATGATTTGTGATAGAAGACTTGTCTATCACAATACACTAGGAAGTTGATGAGGCTGCTCCTGGTGATGCCCGACCAACCATCACACATGATGGTGACACCATACTTCTCCCATTTCTTCTTAAATCCATCTATGTAAGACTTTATCTCATCAACTTCCTCCTGCAGATATTTCCCTGCCAAGTCCCTAGCTGTAGGAGGCTGCACATGTAGGCCTCCACGTTGAACCTCCTGTATTGCAGTTTTATAATAGGGACTGTTCGCTGCATTAAATGGTAACCCTGTATGGTGCCACCACTTTGCAATTGCTCTCCCCACCTTGTATTTCGGCCCCTGCTGGTTGTATGAATCATCAATCCTAGTCTGCTTGCCATGCTCCCTAGGATACACATAAGGGTCCACATCCTCAATTTGCATACCTGTGGGTCTCTTGCTATGCCTGCCTTCTTCTGGTACTTGTGTGGGAGGGGGTCGAGTGAAATAATCTCCCACATTTGAAAATCGACGGGAGCCACTGCCACCTACCGCTGAGCCACTGCCACTGCCACTGCCAACCTCATGCTGAGCTCCCTGAAAACTCATTCTGTGCCCTGCCCTTTGATCAGCTTCCCATGCCTTAGCCCTGCTATGTGCTCTGCCTAGCCTTTCCTGCACATCAGGATCAGGAACATATTCTGCATACATTTGAACATCATCATCATCATCTTCATCTCTTTGCCTTCCTGATATAATCCTCTCTGCTATCTCTTTATCTGCCTTCTTTCTTGCTGTCTCAGTTCGAACTTGCTTAATGTGTTCACTCATAGCCTTCTTGACTTCTTTTGGCACCGATTTACACCCCTGCACATCATGGTACCCTGCTAGTCGACCACCAGCAAGGTGCTTCTTCAAACGGGAGACCCCACCTCCTTGTCCCACAAAACCACAATAATTGCACTTAAAGTTGTGCCTATTCTCCAACATGATGCCATGCTGCCACCCAATATCATCAGAACCTCTTTTCGGTGCCATCTACAATGACAAAAAATAAATAATAAATTAACAGTAAATTAATTAAATTTCAGAATTTGAACACTAAAAGAAAGTATTCTTACTTCTTAATTGTTATATGATATTTTTTTAATATACATGAACACATGATCACAGAAATCCATTCACACATGCATATATATTTTCTGTAATTTCACATTTTATTTTAAAATACTTCTTATTAATGTAAGAATATAATTAATTATTGCTCAACTTCTTATTTAATCACTTCTAATCATGATGTACAAGTTATACAACACATGTCTATCAATTTTTGGTTGTTTACACTTTTTAAGATTTATAAAATTATTATTCAAATTTTAATATAATTATTAATTATTTATGAACATTAATTAATTATACCTAAACTTCTTATAGAATCAAGTTCTAACCATGATATAGAACTTATAGAACACCTTCCTATCATTTTTTGATTGTTTAAAATTTTTTTAAGAATTTTCAAATTATTTTTCAGAAAATCATATTTTAGGGAAAATCATCAAATCTACATGAAAACCTTGTAGATCTTGATGAGAAATGGTTGCAAGTGAACATCAATCCCTTGCAACATCATTTCCTAACAAGATCTAACCCATACACCAAGAAAAGAACAGAAAAATGAAGAAATAAGGTTGCTTACCTTGAAAACCCTGTAGAACCTTCAAAAAACTTGAAGAACAAGGCTTCAAAGCTTCCAAATCCACCTCCAAATGGACACAAATTCACTTAGGAAGCCTCCTCCTGTGGATTTGCACATAAATCTAGGATTTTCTCTTCAAAAAAACTGCAAACGGGGGGGAGAAAGGGGCCTGCGGTTTCCTGCGCTGCGAATGGGACTGTTCAGTCCCGATGCGCAGCGCATCGCCGACACCCTTTAAGGGTGTCGGGCGGATCGCGCCCGATGCGACAGTGCCGGGCCGGATCGCATCGCATCGGGCTCGATCCGCCTGCTAAGGAAGGATCCGGGCGCATCGGGCGAGTCGCGCATCGGATCCTCCCTGATCCGATGCGACTCGGGGGGATCGGCCCGGCTCGATCCGGCGCGCCAAACCTTGGGCCTCACTATCGCCAAGAACAGAGAACTCCGCCATCGGTTCCCAGACTCACGAACACAACATAGTGCGAAAAACCAATGAAGAGTTGGCATTGCACTTGTTACGCTTGCACAATGTCAAGTGTGGGCGCCAACCAACCATTCACAAAAAAACGATCAATCGCAAGAAACCGAGGCATCTGCAGAGGTTGAGAACAACACATTGACCCACGTAGGGTACCACTACTGAACGCATTCGCTCACGAAGCGAGGGAGACCCGAATGCGGGACACAACCAAGACTATACATACCACCGACAGGGCTACATGAATAGTACAACAACTACCCTACAACGGTAACGGTACAACCATAAATTATTGGCCACCACATGCAACCCAGAGGTAGACAGCTCAATGCTTCCATATCGAGCAAACTTGCGAAGTAGCACAAGAGGCCCGTGACCGAAGCACACAAACATCAACACACAGTGCAACCATAGGTGCCAAAAACCGTTCAAGGCGCAACAAGAACAAACACAACTATGACCCAAGATGATATAGGGCCAATAAGAGGGACTCACTACCCGAGACCCACAAGAGAACCGCGCACAAGGACCCACAAGCTTTAAAAAACACAACAAACCACATAGGTTCTTAAAGGCACGCAACACAAAGCATCGTCCCTACAACTACGGGTAGAGAGGGCCGAACATCAAAACGATAGTAAGGGCCTCTAAGGCACAGACCGAGGTAAGAATCAAAACACACACCAGAACAACGCATGTGCAAGCAAACCAAACAAGGGAAGCGATGTTGCCTCACCGTGGACAACTAGGGAAACATTGCTCACATTGTTCAATCAAGCAACATGGAAATCAGTTCAAAACGTTGAGCCGCACAGGCAAGTCAACTCGACCTACAGTGCCATAGAAACGCAAAGACATGAGAGGAACAACCAACACCCTCAAAACAACACAAGTAAAAGACCTCCATCTAAAGGTCCAACAAAGCATACCATGGCGCCAAAATGCTACAGCGGAGCACTATTACCCCGAGCAAGTCACGAGAGGCAGAGGAAGAAGGCACGCAATAAACCTCTTCCGCACATGAAAGAGAAAACTACAACACAAAGTTAGCACTTCCGCAAGAAGCACAATAAACCACACACTGTGGCGCTCGACAAAGCACCATCTGCAAGAGTGTGTTGGGCACGGAAGGACAAAGCAGGAAATTAACAACCCAAAACGTAGGCGCTCACACAAGTCCTACCAGCACAGCCAAGAAGTTTGAAAGCAAGCAACGCGATAAGCTGGCCAACACAGCAACTGAACACATGGTTAATGGCTCCTCACCTTAACTAGAAACACACAAACAGACTGTAAGACAAACAATCCAATCAACAACAACAATTCAACCCCATAGAGATATGGATAAAGCAGCAACAAACAAAGGCAAGCACTAGATAGTTGTGGGAAGAACCCTCTCTAGCACCAGTAAGGAATCGTTATGGGAAACCTCACCAGAACGTAGAGCCAACCAATCAACGCACTTCAACCCTTAGGGCAACGCATCAATATATAAAAGTGGGCACAAGACAGTCCTAGAAGGACCCCACCTCTGCGAGAAACAAACAAAGAAGAGTTCTGGGAACACCTCACCAGAACTCACAACAAACACTAAGTCGACTAAGCGGCAACTCAGACAAGGGTTACAACACACCATTAGTGACACAACACAGGCACACATCACACTCTACTTAGGCCTAAGCAACATCGCTGGCTTAGTAGAACATAAAGCACCAGAGATCACCAACAAGTGAGGCTCCACACACAACCAACCACTACACACACAAGTAGGCGGAAACAACCAAAAGATAAGGACTCCTTCCACCAGTTCCACAGTTGACAACCTTACACTAGTGAAGGCCATACCACATGCAGGCTCTCCCAGCCTCTGTGGCACACATGCACCCAAATGCGCAAGCTGACAATGACCGAAGCACTACATCAAACTCGCTAGCAAAAGATCTCCTTAAGAGGAAGATACTCCTACTACAAAGTCCATCGCCAACCACACTACATGGCACCAACAACTAGACGATCATGCTCGTCATGCGTTCAACATTGCAACGGATGCAACTCTCCTTCAACATGCACCTGGATCTCGCTAAAAGCTACAACACCTAATCAAAAGGCTCCTCGCATAACACTAGCTCTTCTTGGATGTGCCAGCCACGCATATAAACTATTTTCTAGGACTACCATAGCCATTAACTTATTGTAAATGTAACGACCCCGATGCCCGAACCCTCGGCTCCCACCAAGGATCTAACCATCGGCACCGCCGCCCACGGGCCCGAAGACCCGGAAGGGCTAACGGATCGGTCCAACAAGATATATAATAGAGACTAGTAACAACAAAATGCACTAAAAAGTACTAACAAGTGAAGGAAAGAGTCCAACACAGTGTACGAGTCTAGTACAGTCCCAAAGTAGTAAAGTACAAGTGCAGAAGGTAAAGGGGATAACAGGTCCCTTAGGGGCATACCCCGGGTGAAGTACACAAGTCTGGGGAACACTGCTCATGGGAGACGCCGTTACTACGGTCCCGTCTCCTCAGTCCGCCGCAGAACGTGCTGTTGTGAAGTCTCACCTGAAACGGAGGGAATGAGCTTCACAAAGAAGCCCAGTAGGGACTACCAATCTCCTATTGGTTCTAACAGCAGAATAGATCTATATGTGCAATAATTAAATAAAAGAGGTAAATCTATCATACTAACAGAGTAACGTGCGGAAGCGTAAAGAAACTACACGAACTACGGTCTAAGCTAAAAGTTGGGACCGGAAAACCTGTGTAAAACACGGCACTGGGAAGAACCCAAGGCTGCAAGCACAGACAGTAACAACTGCCTGCACAAAGACACTAGCTACATAAATACTACACTAGTCAACCGGTAAGGTGCGCCACGCGCCTTACCCTCAACTGACAGTCCATGTCTAGCACCTCCCGTCGGAGTGAGACGCAGAACTAAGTAACCATAACTGCCGTAGTCTGGCCGGACTACGGTCCCACGCTTGGCCCCTCTAAATGGTTCCAGAACCACATAGAGTGAGGCAGTGAGAAGAAGAACTAGCTGATCTGCGCCGTAAGAGCACCAAACCACCTCGACGTCCCAGACTCAGCTAAGAGAGCTCTACAAACAACTCTACGTTGTTGTCCCCACCATTTTCCCCTCTGCTACCAGAGTCCGTGACTCGAGCTCGTCTGCCGCTCGGAGAACTCCCTCTAACATGCGCACGGGGATCGGGGGTCCAGGTAACGTAACAACCTGTCTCGCGGACAAGCCCTCAAGTGCCTAGCACCGGGCGAAAGACTAGAGTAGCACTGCACTAGGAATAGCACAGGTGCCAAGGAAACAGAGTCGCAACGAAAATGGAAACTCTAAAACAGGTCGACAGTCCCTCTCTGTCGGAGAGGCGACGCAGGGGTCCGTCGTGACAAGAACACGATGTCTCTGCTTGTCGCGACCTGGATCCAGAAGGCGACCCCCAAGCCCGTCGCGACAACAACGCATCAGTTAAGGCCGTTGCCACAACACTGAGCCTTATGAACGCGACGCATATTCCCGTCGCGACCAGAACGCTACGGGAACTGGAGATGCGTTCATAGACACACAGAACTCCTGAACGCTGCACACACACACCCATCGCGGTTAGGAACGCGACGGGTGCTGGGGGCGCGTTCAAACAAGAACGCGACGGGGCGATATGTCGCGACCTCAGTCGAGGCCCACCCAAGGCCTCCAACAATGCCCTAAAACCACACAAACGGTGTGTACAAAGGGAGGGGAGCATGGAAAACGATGAAACCACATTCCACAATCACAAACCACCCTCATTCACACCCATGCATGGCAAGGTAGAGGATCTACACTCAAATAACCTCACATGCAACCATGGAACCCTTAACATGCGTAATCCCATTCCAAGCACAATCCAAGCATCACAAAAGCCATTCCATAAACCATAAGAACCATAGTACACAATGCATCACCTAGCATGGTTCTAAGGGGCTTGGAGAAGGAGGATTGGGCCTTAGCATGATAGAACTAGGGGGAAGGCATGAAGTCCCTACCTCAAAATGAAGATCCACCCCAATGGAGTCTTCTCGTAGGCATGCAACCCTCCTCGCTCCAATTCCCACGGAGACGCCGTCCACGAGCCACAAACGTCCTAACCAAGCCACTAGCAATGCTAAAACGACAGTTACCTATGTCGCGATCTGGAAACGCTTGCCAGCCCTGACGGTCAAAGCCACCACGTGTCACGCATGCAAACTTGACACCATGAATGTGACGGACTGGCATGTCGCGTTCACGCATGCATGACGACAGGTGTCTCAACCATCCCGACAGCAAAACAACAAAAACGCATGCTGCTGTCAAGGCAGAGTTGCGACAGGGGCGGCCGACGTGTTCTTATCCAGAACGCGACGGTCACCTCTGTCGCCTTCAGAAGGCGACGGATCGATACGTCGCAACCTCAGCTCAGACCTACCAGGGCGGGATGTTACAGTAAATCTCAGAAGACATAGCTCTGATGCCAACTATAACGACCCAACAATTTGATACTCAGAAACCCTCTAAGTATCCAACCCTTGGACCATCACCTATAGATCTGAAGACTCGGAAGAGTTAAGAAACATGTCTAGTGAGATATACAACAGGCTTAAACAAGCTTAAATAACTAAGCAATTAAAGAAGTGTATATATGAAATAAAAATATACACAATGTCCTAAACAATAGTTCAAGTGAAATGAAACATTGACCATAGCTATCACTGTTGGCTACAAGTGGCGAAACACTGCCATGACCATCCACTTAAGCACTGAGTTCCACAAGCTCAGACTTGAGAGAAAGTAAGGGGGGAATGAGCTTCACGATCAAAGTCTAATAAGAAACCCAACCCCTCACTGGTTCGAACAGGAGTAACTAATTAGATATAATTAACAAGTTATAACAAAATATATGTACTAGCAGGATCTAACGGAAACATAACAATAACTAAGCAATAAAGAAGTGTATATATGAAATAAAAATATACACAATGTCCTAAACAATAGTTCAAGTGAAATGAAACATTGACCATAGCTATCACTGTTGGCTACAAGTGGCGAAACACTGCCATGACCATCCACTTAAGCACTGAGTTCCACAAGCTCAGACTTGAGAGAAAGTAAGGGGGGAATGAGCTTCACGATCAAAGTCTAATAAGAAACCCAACCCCTCACTGGTTCGAACAGGAGTAACTAATTAGATATAATTAACAAGTTATAACAAAATATATGTACTAGCAGGATCTAACGGAAACATAACAATTAACTAAGCAATAACAATAATAATTAAACAAAAAAGCAACAGATCTGCTACAATCAACACGACACAGCCAATTCAACAAGCAAATATGTGCATAACTAACAAGGTATAACTGAGTATAAATTGTGCAGAACAAAAATAAATGATGAAAAAGCAACGACTTATACAAAAGTGTCAACCACTCCACCAAGGTCTTGACTCAACTGCAAAAGTGCTCGGCGAACGTCACCAAGCTGCACATGCACAGATGGAAAACCCTCGTCTATACAACAAGCACTGGCAATAGACCCATCTCTACTAGTCAATGGTCAGGTGCGCCCATTGGCATCTTACCGCTCGACCACGAGGCCCAATCTCCCCTCCCTTCGGAGTGAAATTCGTAGACCACCACAACCACAAGCTATAGTCTAGCCAAAAACGGTTCCACACCTGTCCTCCCAGCACAACTCCAAAATTGTACACGGCGAGGCAGTGAGAAATTGGACTAGTTGGACCGCCACTGTAAAAACCCGGACCCAGCTAAGAGAGCTCTGTAACTAACTCAATGCCACTGTCCATACCATTTTCCCCTCTGCTATAGTCGGAAACTACCTCAAAGAGCACGCTTGTAGTCCTGAGCCATCCTCAATAGACTCATGAGGATGTGGGTCCCATGAAACGATAATCCACAAAGCGCATCGCATGTTGGGACAAGCCTTCGAGTATCGTAACATCGGGCGAAGACTAGGAAGGAGCAATGCTAAGAAGTCGACACAGGCATCACAAGCACCATAAGGAAAACCCGACTACGAAACAGACCCACCACTGTGCCCAGAAGAGTAGTCAAATTGGTAACCTGTTGGGTTTAACGGTCGATCAGTCGGTTGACCAACACCAAGAAACCCCTAGAAACCCAATTGTACAGATCGCCCGGTCGACCAGCCTTGCCAGGCCCAGTCGACTGGCCCAGACAAGCACCAGGTCGTGTTCTCAATAGACATTGATGGTACAAGGTGGGGAAAGGAGTGTAGCCTAAATTGATTAAACAAGACGATTATAATCGGATATGCCTAAATTTAAACTTCAAGTTCATACACAATATTCTTAATTCAAAGCATAACACATGTTAACAAATTGGGAGACCTATTGCCACACAGTCACTACCATTATATATATATCAAAATAAGTGTAGGGTCATGTATGTGGGTCATACTGAACAAACAAAATCAACATGAAGTTCACTTTATTCCCACGGTGCATGCAAGCCAAGACTCTTAATATAACTACATGATTGAATGTGCTCAATAAGTATTCATGTATTGGTTCGCAGCTTGTGATATAACCAAAACCAAAATGTGCATCTTACTTGACCCCGTAACATGCTCTCATAGACAATGCCATGGCTTCTATTATTTTATAAATATATACCCCACTTTAGGAACCCACAGTTGCAACCGGGAGTTTCAAAACGCAAAAAAAACCACCTCTCCTTACATGCGATATTGATGCCGACAAGGGAGGTGAGTTCCTTACCAAGGACAGTAGGATCTGCTGGCATCCCCAACAGCAGCGGCGCAGCTCCTCCAGCAGCGGTGACGGCACTGCTGCAGCTCCCCTAGCGGCAAGCAGCCTCTCCTCCTGTTATGGATCTTTCCCTCATCCCCAAAACCCGGGTAGTGAGGAGAGGAGATCCTCACATATTAACCCTTCTTTTTCCTTTGTGGAATCCGATATGGGATTATAGGCTCACACCCTATATACGTTACAATACTCCCCCCCTTACAAGGCTGACGTCCATAGCAGCTTCACTCTGGGGGATAAGAGAAGAAGATACTCAGGTAGCCTTTTCCACAGGTAACCCTCTCCGCAGTAACGCCCGTTCATGTGCTTCTGTAAAGAAGATGTATTGCAACGCCCATATGGATTCAACAAAGGGTGGGCTCAGTCATCATTTGTTATGGATCTTTCCCTCATCCCCAAAATCCGGGTGGTGAGGAGAGGAGACCCTCACATATTAACCCTTCGTTTTTATTTTTGGAATCTGATATGGGACTATAAGCTCACATCCTATATACGTTACACCTCCATGAGCACAAGTGGCGACTGTGGCAGAGGCTGCTCCACGACAGCAGCCCGCAATGGCAGCGGTGGTGGTAGCAACAGCTCCACGACCCCATGGAGAGGAAGAAAGATAAAGAGAGAGAGAGGGAGAGAGAGGCCGTGAGGGAGGGAGAGCTGCGAGAGAGAGAAGGAGGAGAGTGCAATGGAGATAGAGGAGAGGGGAAACGATTGCGGCGGCTAGGGCTCGGAAGAAGAAGAAATGAAGAGGAGGAAGAAGAAAGAGAGGAAAAAGGAGAGGGGCGGGGTTGCGTGCTGAGAGGAGAGGAAAAGCAAAGAGAGAATCTCTTACCCCTGCCTCATGGGCCCACGGGCCTCACAATACCTATAAAATTAACATGCATAATATCTGATACCACAAACTTATATTGTATGTACAGGATATCATAATAAGAAATTTGTTTTCTTTGTATCTTTTTCTTGCGAAGAGAAACAGGTGTGATTATTTCTTACTGGTTGCTGGTTGTGGATAAGCAAGTTAAGTTCCTTCTTACTTTTCTTCCGCAAAATCTTGCTAAAGGCAGCGATGTAAATACAAAAAATGGGGGAGGATTTTCAGAAAATCAGATATCAATTACTCATCAGATGATGGGGTAGGCGGCTGCATCTCATTGGCTTTACTGTGTCATGCTTCACGTTATGTACTAATTTATATTTTTTGCATATGAATCAAAATCCAACAAAAATTGAGGATTTATCACTCTTCCATTTGCATTTGATACATAACACAAAGAACACCAATAGCGTGTCATTAGACCATGTAACATTCTTCTTGAGCACACTTATAGACAGAAAATGGTTCAAAAACCATCCCAGGCTCCTTTGGCATACTATTGGCATTATTGATGATAGGTAACTAATGCAAGTGCATCAGTGATGAATCTGTAAATTTTTGTTCTAAGGATGGTTTTTATGCAAAAAAAAAAGCTCTAAATAATAATGTAGTTCAAGCCTTTCATGGACCTCTCTTGTTTTGCTGATGCTTATTGCCGTTAGTGTAACATATACATGGCAAGAATGTTGAAGGTGCCTCAGCTGTTTTTGAATGTCTATGTTGTTTGTTGGAAAGAAGATGAGAAGAAAGCTTTATAGTTAATCCTTGGAAACAGAAGCCATGAAATCTATCTCATATGTGTTCTTTATTGTCATATTTCATTGTCAAGGTACATCACAGAAGCAGCAAATGAATGCATAGTATATTTCCACAGACAGAGGCTAGGGACAACATGTGAGCATAAGTCACGCAAACAACCTTTTAACAACCTAACTAAGAACTCATCGAATTTGATAAATGGGACTATTTCTTGATGACTTTTGCCCTTCCTGAATTTGATGAGTTAGTTGGAGATCTTGAAGTTGAAACCTGCCATATTGTATCCAGTATTTCTTGGTTTCCTTTTATTTCTTTTAGTTGCTTTCCTGAACTTCTGCATTCTGTCTTTTTCCTATGTACTTTTCTATTTTAGCATGACCTCAATGTAGATTTTGTCTCCTGTTAAAATCTCCTTAGTCTTCTGTGAAGAATGCAACTAGCTAATATGCAGGAAAGCAATTCGTTAGCTGTAGCTTCTGTTGAATTCTCAGAAGACTTCTCCTCTTCACTTGCTAGTTGCTGGGAAACTGCTGTAAGTTTTATTTTTTTTACACTTCAATCATTATAGCATTATTTATGTTTAAAATTGGCTGTCATGGCTTTTGTGAAAATATTCAGGTTTACCCCTGTTCTCTGATGCTTTGATTGAGATAATTTAAATTTTCTGGACAGTGTTTAACATTCATCTGAAAGTACCCATTGATGGTTTCTTAGTCTGCAACCCACAACCTGTATGTTATTGAACAAACTGCAACCCAAAACTAAAGTTATTGGGTGGAGAGGACTAGAACCAATATAGACTTGTGGTGGCCTGTGACCATCTGATATTGGGACTAAGCAGCTTTTGATTACTAAGACCTCACAATAAGAGGAACCGATTGCAAAACCTTGTTACTGAATAAAGCAGCATGCGGTGGTCTGCGATGCCCACTATGAGATGACACAATTGACAATATCCTTGATGCTTGTTAGTGTAGAAAATATTGTTTGTTTGTTTGCCTTGTCTTCTTCTGTTTCTTCTTTTGTGAAACCTGTAGGCATTTCAGGATATCCAAAAAATTGCTACTGATGGTTAGTTGTATATTGTGTCATGTAAGTTCATTTTAAAATGCTTGTTCTAGTTGATTTACTTCTCTTTGAACTCGATACCACTATCAACTAAATGCTGCTTCTGTCTTCTGAAAGTGGATGGTTTGTTGTTAATCTTTTCTTAGTACTATATTATGGTTATTTCAGGCAAAATGGTCTTTATATTCTTCTCATGATGATCTGCAAAGGTTAATCAAGCAGGTCCTCTCTTGGGATATAAGATCTCTGTCTCAGAAAAATAGACCTCACAGCACACCAGTAGAGCAGAACATCAGAGGTTCTGATCTCCCACCTGATATGATAGATGTATCGGACCAAAGTTTCGACAAATGTGGGAACTCTTCAGCATCATCGCCTGGTGAAGTGATATATCACCTGGTTGTGGAAGGAATTGATGTCAAGTATAGGATAGATGAAAACTCCAACATCATGGTGGAGAATGCCTCCCTTTCAGATGCTGTAAATTGCACTCGAGATCGACAAAATTTCATCACATGGACAGACAAGTGGGCTTAGTGGAATGCAAAAAAAATTTTCCAGCGGGAAATGGTTTGCAATTTATTTCATTCTAGAGATTGACAAAGTTGCATCACATGGAGAGACAACTTTGCTTAGTTGAATGCAATTTTTTTTCCAGGGGGAAATGGCTTGCAATTTATTTCATTGAGACATTCTGGGAAAACCTTGTCCTTTGCTCCAGCAAAGCCAACTAAGGTGTGACTGTCACTTAGCGACAATGGAGGATATGCGGCTCCCTCCATCGCTTCCCCGATGGCATGCACACCAAGCTAGCAGCCAGCCAGCTGTTTGATCTTCAAAAGTACTCTTCCACCATGCATTGGATCGATTCACTTGGTGAAGCACAAGGTTAGTTCTCTATACTGGAATTAGCCAAGTTTCTAGGAAGCGTATGTTTGTTATTGCTGCATTAGGATGATCTAAGCTTGGTCCCAGCCCCGACAGGCCCCTGGCTTGGACAGGAGAGAATTGGACCTGCCCAAATCCGACCAGGCTACCTAGTCTGTGAGATTGGGTGTGGTGAGTCGGGGCTGCCAGCTGCCTTTATACCCTTTCCTGTACTTTGCTACCAGGCTTTTGCATAATCCTGCAGTTCTTTTCTAGATGTGGTACTAAGTTTGACTTGTATATGTAAATGGCTTGCAAACCCTCCAGTGTTCTTTTGCCCATTAGTTACCTTAACTTCAGATGGACTAAAGCATGAAAGATGACTAATCTTGTCCCATATTTGTCTGGTGTTTAGTTGTCTGCTGTGAATTGACTCCCAAACATTTGTGACTATTTGTGTGTATATTTCCTATATTAATTGTCAGAAATATCTTTGATCTGTTATTATAGTTGCAACTATACCCTTATAAGGGTACATATGCAAAAGTTTCTTGAGTTTTTTTTGCACATATATTCCTATAAAGGGTATAACATTACAATAGATCAGAGATATTTCAGATAATTGATGTAGATCAAGAGTGTAGCGATCTTTGTATGGGTATATATATGTAAAAATCTCTTTTTATTTTTGTCTTTAATTAACAGGTATATGTACAAATTTATCGATATTAATCATAAGATTGTGACCAAGATTCTAAGTATTTTACACAGACAGTCTTGTAAGCCTTTTTGCGAGTCTGAAAACAACGCAAGTCGTCCTGTTGGATTGAGTCGTGATAAAGAGGCTGCCAACTCTTGGCTGCCTGTTATAATAAACCGTATTAATGGTGAGGAAAGCATGCATGCTTGTTTAAACACATCAAGTAATATTTTTGACAATTTTTGGAAGTAACAAATTAATATGCAAGGATCGACGTACGTGATATATATTAACACACAATGGAGGTTCTTTAATTGACAATTCAATGGTATTTTATGTAATGGCCTATGTGACTTGAAGTGTACAATGCATCAAACATATGAGATCGATGCACACGAAAATCCTTTTTTCCTTTTCCAGTTACAAAAGTTCATCGGATTTATTCCAAGTGTTGAATTCAATCGCGTCGTCCACCGCCATGTTTCTTCTCGTACGTCATCCTGCTTGAGACACCAAGGCAAGCTCCTGTTCATCGCCCTGCCGGCGTAGTCCTTCACCGTCACCCTGCCGTTTCTCTTCGCCGTTCAGATCGGGTGAGCCTCCGGCGGCGTCCCCGGGCGGGTGATCGTCGACCGGTGCAGGCGCGTGGCGGTCATTCGCACGTGGTGGTTTTATGAAGACTAAGGCGAGGAGCAGCGCCGCGACCGAGGTGGCAGCGGTGATGAAGAAGAGGCCGCGAAGGCTGTAGAAGGTGAGCCTGGTGGCGGAGGGGATGGTGTCCTGGTCGTTGCATGTGGAGTTGGTCTCCATCCACTTCCTCTCTATGTCGTCCATGTCCGGCCCCTGCGTCACCTTCAGCACCGCCGCCGAGACGTCGGAGAGCAGCGGGGAGTCCTTGGGAAACACCTGCATGCGTGTTTTGCACGTGGGGATTCGTGCGTAAATTAATGCCAAGTAATATAATCTGCTCATGATCCATCGCATGCATGCATTCTTCTCTTGATTGTTCGGTCGATTATTGAGTACTTTATGACTGCATTCATGCAATTAATCTTATTTGATCGCGTACGTTTGCATTAAAGTTGAAGGAATTTCTCCCACAAAAGATTTCAGGGTTGTTAGTTGTGAAAATGAGTAATATTTGGTGCAGGGGATGAATAGTTAATAATTGTCTGATTTATGCGTATATTATCTCGCGGTGATATACATCAAGTATTTCTCTCTAAAAATAACGATGCAATCTTATTTGGCTTTTGATATCACGTACGGGTACATTTTAAAATCGGTGTATACTTCTTATTCTGTTAAAATTAAGAGTATTCTTCTTGGTTTATTGTATATTTTTTTCTCCTATGATGATTTTTATTGGATATAAGCCGGGTTGGTTTGATAGTCAGGTTACCTCTCTCTGAGTAAGTATCCCTTACTCAGGGATAAACACCTCCCCATATTTTGGTGAGGAGGGTGAGGGTACTTAGGGATACCTAGGGTAAGGTGAGTATTTTTTTTTATTTTTTTAAAAAAATATTATTAAATTTTAAATATTATTTTATTATATATCTCTTAATATTATCTCATTTTTTTATTTTTTTAAGAAGATAAATTAAGTCAAAACTTTTAGTTGACTAAAAAAAATAAAAAATGGGTTCTTCTGCCAGATAGAAAGTGGAGGTGGAGTAGGGTACTGGGCCCTATAAGGTGGGCGCCTATCACTCCATTGATGAAGCAGAGTTATGTAGTAATCATACGGAAGCAAGGTGGAAGAGTGGTGAAGATGGAAGAACTTTACTTACGAATCCGAGCCCTGCAGTCCTCTTCGTGGGGTGTCCCAGGATGGTGTAACCAGTGCAATACTTCTTCATGAAGATCTTGAGATACGGGAGTTCATGGAAGACGGCAGCCACCGTCCCGTTGGAGAGCGCCGCGGCGTATTCGTCAGGCCCCGCCAAGGGCACCAGTCGAGACTCGCCAAAGCT
>CM024755.1:173645267-173672145 GCA_014218235.1 Colocasia esculenta
ATCATAACGATTCTATCAGATTTTCACAACGACTGCATAAGTCATGTTTCCATTTAATTAAACGTTTTTCCTTCGTTTAATCTACGTTAATAATCAAAGTCGCATCTCGTCTGATTGACTGCCATGCATTTAATAAAGACTGAACGTATCTCTGCATGGACACAGAACATATCTTCCATTCTGGTGTATTCTCTGCATGCATCTTTTAGAACGATAAAGTATTACTACTATTTTTGTCTATCTGCTTTGACGTTGATTGACATCTGGAGATAGTATAGCTGTCTACCATTAAAGCTCAACCTTGCAGAACCTTAAGGATGTACTATCCTACAACAACGGACACAGAAGGAACTACAAGCAAACTCAGAAGATCTTATCTCTTTGCGTGCTCCAAAGAACAAAAGACTGTTGACAGGAAGCTTCCACAAAACCTTCAGTCTAACGTACACCAAAGCTGTGAGACAACGGTCATCTCCTTGTCCTCATTCAAATCGGAGATACAAATACAGATGAAGCTCGGAAGACAAATAATCGAAAAAATTCAATTCATATTGAAGAGCGGCTAGAACTCTGCAGTTTTCAAGTCTTCAAATTTTTCTCTAGAGCCAGAAATTCAGTCCTTTTCGATCTTGGCTCTTACTCCCTGTGCTGTGAGAAGAAAATTAAGGAAGAGCTAGTTTAGTTCTGAGAGAGTGCACTTTGTGTAGATCTTCGTCTCTCAGTGCTTGTAGCTTCAGATTGAGTTTTGTAAAAGCTTGATCTAGGGGCTAGTCCTTTTCTCTCAAGAATTTTCCTGTGTTTTTCCCTTCGTGTGTGAAGGAAGACCTGGTGGTTTCCAGGGTGGTGTTATTCCTTCGTGTGTGAAGGAAGACCTGGTGTTGCCAGGGTGTTGTGTTCCCTCAGGGTGAAGGAAGACCAGCTAAGCTGGGTGGTTGTTTTTGTCCATAGGGGGACTGTACCCCAGTTAGTGAAATCCTGAGGATTGCTCAGGGACTGGACGTAGGACTCCTAAGGAGAGGAGATCCGAACCAGGATAAATCTGTGTGTTGTGTGATTGTCTTCTTTGTGTGATTGTTGTTTCTATTAACCATTACTAATCCTTTCAAGAACTCTTTATGTTTGTTTGAGTTCAGGTTTTTATCAGATAAATTTTTAAAAAAGACCCATTCACCCCCCCTCTGGGTTAGCCAACCGGGCAACAGTAGGTCAACTAGAGAGAACGATCAAGTATAGTCAAGAGAGTAATAGTACAAGATAACACGTGAATGGTAATACATTTCAAAAGATTATTGCAAAACTAGGATGATAAAGAACTGACCGTGTAACGAGATAGCGTGTAACGAGATAGCGTGTAACGAGATAGCATGTATGGTTGCACAACAGTGCACTAGTCACGATAGCAAGTAAAGCAAGTAACATGCGTTTGGTCGATCATTTTATCAACCACAAGTCAAGTATCATGTACAAGAATGTTTGTGAATTGTCTTAGATTAAATCTTGATAGTCATGCGTTTGGTGTATGCCATCACCTGATCATTAGACCCCCGCGAGTTATAGCCTTTCAGGTGCTCCTCCCAAGGACCAGATCGGGCCCTTATAATGTTGCCTAGCATAGTCATGTTTGTTATCTTAGACAATCACAAATGGCCAAGAGAGTACCAAGAATAGATGAGAGTAGTAGATGAACTAGACGAGAGTGTAGAGAGAACGTGAACAGATGAGAGTAACGAGATATCAGATGAGATAGGGACATATGTGTAAAATGATGAGAACACACGATAGTAACGTTTGCACGGCACCAAGTCAGGTACCGGCAGTCTGGTGGAAGTCACAACCGCCCACTAGCCGTGCTATTGAACATAGGCTAGATGGTCCAGTGTGATCGCAAGATAAGGAGAGAACACTAAGGCCATGGATCGTACTGATCCCTAAGGTGTAACGGTTTTAGGGTACAACCAGCTCGTTGATTAAGGACGTGCGCCAAAGCCAAGAAGACTTACGGAGGTCTTGACAACGATTCCCTAGTCCAGTCGAGAGTATTCTCGGTGGAGAGGTGGTCCAAGTCAAGAGAAAGTGTGTAAAACGGGTCCGTCGTGCCTCGAGTGCTCGAAGGCCGAGGGAAAACGGTAACGGTAGATAAAATGCGCGAGTCAATACAGAAACAATTGTATTTTAACAAAATAGGATAATTTAATCATATATTTCGATAATTTACCGAATACATTATTGCGTAATTTATCAAGGTCAATGGAAATTTACAATGTTATGAGTGTGCAAGTGTAAGAAAATCTTGAGGATATGACAAGTCGTGCTCACGGCTTTTAAATTAACAAGAATTATTAAATAAAAAATTCAGGTCGATTATTAGCTTAACAATACGTGGTTTAACTTGTATAAGGGTTATATGACATAAAAGCAGGGTTATATGCATAATATGAGATTCTGGCCAAAATTTAGAAGAAGGCGACGGGGTGCATGGACGCGTTACTCATAGTGTCGCGACGGGGTATCCTGTCGCGGTTCAGGTCGCAGTGGTGCGGCCTGGCACGACAGGAGAATCGGCCGGTCTGGCCTGGTTCGGGTTGGGAACGTGGCGGCGAGGCCCGTCGTGTTCATGACGCGGCCTGAAGGCCGACCGCGACACTCCTCTTATCGCGGCGTATCGCGCCGCCGCGATAACAGGGGCGGTCCTGGTTTTTTCCATTTTTCTCTGGGCGAGTCCTCTGTGATATAGGGACGTTCTAAATTCCATATAAAATAGTACGGTTGTCCAAAAAGTATAAAACCAGTTTTAAACGAAAGTAGACATGTATATCTATCAGCATGCATGATTAATTTGAAAATAGACAAGGTTTAGACATGCATTGATCATGTTACTTTTCGGTGACCTAAACAGGCGCAGTCAGAGTTCAATGAATTAATTGGAGATGTATACATGATGAAAAATTCTGAAACCAGCGGCGTTTGAAAGGTAACATGTATTAGTATTTATGATAATTTAATCATAGAATGATGTCAAGTTTGCACAAGGTTAAAAAGGAAACAAGGAGGGTCGAGTGCACAAGTCTGATAGATATTCAAAGATTTAATTCTCCCTCATGGGAGATTGAAATCCAACAAGACCAGAGCGTTTGAAAGCTATCACATGGTAGTATTAATGAGAATTTTCTCATAGCATGGGAACAAGTACGTGCAAGGTATTAGAGAAAACATGAGATTCGAGTTCATGGTGACAGCAGGATTTCACGAATTAAATTCTCCAATGGGTGAACGAAATACCACGAAATCATAGGGCTTTTGAAGAGGTATATGAAGGATACCTAGGGTAATTATTTCACGATTTTAGTTTGAGAGATTGCCTACCTTTTTGCACTGTAAAGATCCTAGGTTGAGGGGTGACGAATTTCGAAGTTCTCCTTGCTCCAACTCCTCCTTCTTCTCCTTGCTCCAACCCTTTTCTTCATGCTCCAGAGCTCCAGCCATGAAAATGGGGTTGATAGGGTCAAATGAGATGTATAGGGTGGTAATAGAGTCCACACACTCCGTACTCTTCCCTTCTCTCCTAAATTTCAAAAATTCACAATTATCCTCTATTTTTCTTCCATTTATCCACCTAATGGGTCGGGGAGAGGTTTAATTTCGTGGGTAATGGTTTAGGATAGGATTATGACTCTATAGAGACATTTATAAGCTAGTTTAGTCATTATCTTATCCCTTTTTAATTTATTTAAATATTAACTCCGAATTTACACATTTATCTCCCATATTCTAGCATTAATCTACTAATTGGTTTAGGGAGAGATCTAATTTTATGGCTAATGTGTTAGGATGGGATGGAGACTCTTTTTAAGATATATATGAGTCATATTAGTGCTTTAATGACCCCTTTTTAATTAAGAGATAATATAGTTACGAATTTCCCTATTTATTTGGGTCTCTTATATTTAACCCAATTGTCTCACATCTAAATCCCAATTTTAGATTAGGATAGAGTCCTATTGGGTTAGACTAGGGTTAGGACTCTTTTTAAGATGATTAAGAGTTAAAATACTCATTATCTTAACCTTTTTCTATTTATTAATATTTTAGGTACGAATTTAGCTTAATTATCTCTCATCTCATGATGGCTCTTCTTATTTGGGCCCAACAATCTATGTTAGGTCCATTAGTAAAACCCATTACTAATTTAACTTAATGGGTATTGATTTAATTCCAATTATTCACCCTTTATCCTTAAGTAAATCTATTTATCACACTTATTCAAGTAAATTCATATTTTTTTTATTGAATAAATATTATTCTTACCAATATTTCTAATATTCATCATTTGGGCAATTACTCTTAGCCCAATAACTCTGTGAGCTTAATTGTACAACCCATGTACTTACTTTACTTAATGGGTTTTTATTTATCCTTTTCATTAAAGAATTTATTATGGCCAAGATTATCCATTGGTCCAAATATCATAATGGGCTATCAACCCATATTATTTAAAGTCTACCCACATGGTTATTTTAGTTTATAAATCACTCTGACTCATAAAATAATGGGTTCTTCGACTTATTCCTTAATTATGATAATAAGTCGCATAAATTCTTAAACTTAGTCCAAATGATTTTTCTATGTTCCATTCAATGATGGGTCATTAGACAGTATTATTTAAAGTATAAATATTTTTTTACGGAATTTTTTTTATGGGTTTATACGCATGTGATAATATGCGTACATTTTAATTGGTTGAATTTATTAATTGATAAAATTTTAATTTATCCATAATTTTTAATTAATAATTTTCCGGGGTACTACATCCTCCGCACTTAAATAGAATTTGGTCCCCAAATTCATATGATATGATACGATTACCTATCTACTCGAATATTTCATTCCATCATCTCCCCTACTTAAGACTTTGCTATCAAGAAAATGATATGAATTTAACTAAGGGTTTAGTGATGATACCTTGCCCCCTTTATTGGCATGATTTATATCTACAAGAGCTTGTAACTGTTGTTGACGTGGAGTTTGGTTCTTCATTATTGGGCAATCGATGACGCGATGTTGTTGGCTTCCACAACGCAAACATCTGCCCAATTTCTTCCAACATTATCAATTCGATGCCCTGGCTTTTTACAAAATTTACAAAATTCCTTCCGCTTCACTTCCCCTTTCATTCTCTTATCATTGTTTGGTTGATTCTCTATTGTCATAGAGCTGAGATCCTTGGTGTTAGTGTGTGGTTCCTTTAGAAGAGGGCAGTCTTGTATCCGATGCTCCAAACTGCCACATCGCAAACATGCTCCTACTTTCCGCCAGCATTCCTTAGTCACATGACCTGGCTTGCTACAATGAAGGCAGATGATCTTGCTATGTTTCTTTTGTGTGTTCTCCTTCTTGTCTTGGTTGCATCTTTTCTTCTCGTTCTTTTTAGCCGCTTTTCCAATCTTCTTGGTCGTCCTCAAGGCTCCTTTCAGCAGTTGGGCGACTTTCTGACATGCCTGGACTAACTTTCGAGTTGACCTCATTTCGTCTTGTAGGGGCATACGTTCGGCGTCCATTAAGAGTTTCTTCAAGAATATGGTTGGCATTAGGGTGCTAAAGTAATACTTAAGTTGATACATATATATAGATGAATGTATTCAGATCTTAACCATGGTTCTACCCAATCCTCACATAGGTATGGTAGTTGACTTAGACACATGTCATGGCAGTTCACCTAGAACATCCTAAGACCAAAAGTATCCTAATAAGGACATCCTAGGCTCTGATACCAACTGTCATGCCCCGCCAATTTAGCAGCGGAATAAATCGGGAGGCATGAACAACGAGTATGGTAATGTAAATTGCGCATACATCGCAAATATCAGAGCAACTAATGAACAATAATTGCAATAACTTATCATTTTATTGATAATTATCTAAACTATTACAACCACTAATTCGGAGCCAAAACATAGGGCTCAATAACATCATTACATTGGAAATGATAACTAAGCAACTAATTATCTAGACTCTATGATACTAAAGACATTCCATCGCTATGACTCCAGGATGCTCATCACTCCAGTCCAATCCCGTTGTGTGTGTAAGGTCATCACCTGACTTACCTGAAACATAATGACAAATAACGAAGGGTGAGCGATAACGTTCAGTAGGACTTAATATCTCGTGTAAACAAGCATGCTTTAAGTGATTAATACCTTGTAAAGTAGGTCAACTAGAGAGATCGATCAAGTATAGTCAAGAGAGTAATAGTACAAGATAACACGTGAATGGTAATACATTTCAAAAGATTATTGCAAAACTAGGATGATAAAGAACTGGCATGTAACGAGATAGCGTGTAACGAGATAGCGTGTATGGTTGCACAACAGTGCACTAGTCACGATAGCAAGTAAAGCAAGTAACATGCGTTTGGTCGATCATTTTATACCACAAGTCAAGTATCATGTACAAGAATGTTTGTGAATTGTCTTAGATTAAATCTTGATAGTCATGCGTTTGGTGTATGCCATCACCTGATCATTAGACCCCCGCAGTTATAGCCTTTCAGGTGCTCCTCCCAAGGACCAGATCGGGCCCTTATAATGTTGCCTAGCATAGTCATGTTTGTTATCTTAGACAATCACAAATGGCCAAGAGAGTACCAAGAATAGATGAGAGTAGTAGATGAACTAGACGAGAGTGTAGAGAGAACGTGAACAGATGAGAGTAACGAGATATCAGATGAGATAGGGACATATGTGTAAAATGATGAGAAACACACGATAGTAACGGTTGCACGGCACCAAGTCAGGTACCGCGCAGTCTGGTGGAAGTCACAACCGCCCACTAGCCGTGCTATGAACATAGGCTAGATGGTCCAGTGTGATCGCAAGATAAGGAGAGAACACTAAGGCCATGGATCGTACTGATCCCTAAGGTGTAACGGGTTTTAGGGTACAACCAGCTCGTTGACTAAGGACCGCGCCAAAGCCAAGAAGACTTACGGAGGTCTTGACAAGGATTCCCTAGTCCAGTCGAGAGTATTCTCGGTGAGAGGTGGTCCAAGTCAAGGGAAAGTGTGTAAAACGGGTCCGTCGTGCCTCGAGTGCTCGAAGGCCAAGGGAAAACGGTAATGGTAGATAAAATGCGCGAGTCAATACAGAAACAATTGTATTTACCAAATAGGATAATTTAATCATATATTTCGATAATTACCGAATACATTATTGCGTAATTTATCAAGGTCAATGGAAATTTACAATGTTATGAGTGTGCAAGTGTAAAGAAATCTTGAGGATATGACAAGTCGTACTCACGACTTTTAAATTAACAAGAATTATTTAAATAAAAATATTCAGGTCGATTATTAAGCTTAACAATACGTGGTTTAACTTGTATAAGGGTTATATGACAAATAAAGCAGGGTTATATGCATAATATGAGATTCTGGCCAAAATTTTAAGAAGGCGACGGGGTGCATGGACGCGTTACTCATAGTGTCGCGACGGGGTATCCTGTCGCGGTTCAGGTCGCGGTGGTGCGGCCTGGCGCGACAGGCGAACCGGCTGGTCTGGCCTGGTTCGGGTTGGGAACGCGGCGGCGAGGCCCGTCATGTTCATGACGCGGCCTGAAGGCCGACCGCGACACTCCTCTTATCGCGGCGTATCGCGCCGCCGCGATAACAGGGGCGGTCCTGGTTTTTTCCATTTTTCTCTGGGCGAGTCCTCTGTGATATAGGGACAATCTAAATTCCATATAAAATAGTACGGTTGTCCAAAAAGTATGAAACCAGTTTTAAACGAAAGTAGACATGTATATCTATCAGCATGCATGATTAATTTGAAAATAGACAAGGTTTAGACATTTATTGATCATATTACTTTTCGGTGACCTAAACAGGCGCAATCAGAGTTCAATGAATTAATTAGAGATGTATACATGATGAAAAATTCTGAAACCAAGGTTGTTTGAAAGGTAACATGTAGTAGTATTTATGATAATTTAATCATAGAATGATGTCAAGTTTGCACGAGGTTAAAAAGGAAACAAGGAGGGTCGAGTGCACAAGTCTGATAGATATTCAAAGATTTAATTCTCCCTCATGGGAGATTGAAATCAAGCAAGACCAGAGGCGTTTGAAAGCTATCACATGGTAGTATTAATGAGAATTTTCTCATAGCATGGGAACAAGTACGTGCAAGGTATTAGAGAAAACATGAGATTCGAGTTCATGGTGATAGCAGGATTTCACGAATTAAATTCTCCCAAATGGGTGAACGAAATACCACGAAATTATAGGGCTTTTGAAGAGGTACATGAAGGATACCTAGGGTAATTATTTTACGATTTTAGCTTGAGAGATTGCCTACCTTTTTGCGCTGTAAAGATCCTAGGGTTGAGGGGTGACGAATTTCGAAGTTCTCCTTGCTCCAACCTCCTTCTTCTCCTTGCTCCAACCCTTCTCCTCATGCTCTAGAGCTCCAGCCACGAAAATGGGGTTGATAGGGTCAAATGAGAAGTGTATAGGGTGGTAATAGAGTCCACACAACTCCGTACTCTTCCCTTCTCTCCTAAATTTCAAAATTTCACAATTATCCTCTATTTTTCTTCCATTTATCCACCTAATGGTAGGGGAGAGGTTTAATTTCGTGGGTAATGGTTTAGGATAGGATTAGGACTCTTATAGAGACATTTATAAGCTAGTTTAGTCATTATCTTATCCCTTTTTAATTTATTTAATATTAACTCCGAATTTACACATTTATCTCCCATATTCTAGCATTAATCCACTAATTGGCTTAGGGAGAGATCTAATTTTATGGCTAATGTGTTAGGATGGGATGGGGACTCTTTTTAAGATATATATGAGTCATATTAGTGCTTTAATGACCCCTTTTTATTAAGAGATAATATAGTTACGAATTTCCCTATTTAATTTGGGTCTCTATATTTAACCCAATTGTCTCACATCTAAATCCCAATTTTAGATTAGGATAGAGTCCTATTGGGTTAGACTAGGGTTAGGACTCTTTTTAAGATGATTAAGAGTTAAAATACTCATTATCTTAACCCTTTTCTATTTATTAATATTTTAGGTACGAATTTAGCTTAATTATCTCTCATCTCATGGTGGGCTCTTCTTATTTGGGCCCAACAATCTATGTTAGGTCCATTAGTAAAACCCATTACTAATTTAACTTAATGGGTATTGATTTAATTCCAATTATTCACCCTTTATCCTTAAGTAAATCTATTTATCACACTTATTCAAGTAAATTCATATTTTTTTATTGAATAAATATTATTCTTACCAATATTTCTAATATTCATCATTTGGGCAATTACTCTTAGCCCAATAACTCATGTGAGCTTAATTGTACAACCTATGTACTTACTTTACTTAATGAGTTTTTATTTATCCTTTTCATTAAAGAATTTATTAATGGGCCAAGATTATCCATTGGTCCAAATATCATAATGGGCTATCAACCCATATTATTTAAAGTCTACCCACATGGTTATTTTAGTTTATAAATCACTCTGGCTCATAAAATAATGGGTTCTCCGACTTATTCCTTAATATGATAATAAGTCGCATAAATTCTTAAACTTAGTCCAAATGATTTTTCTATGTTCCAATTCAATGATGGGTCATTAGACAGTATTATTAAAGTATAAATATTATTTTTACGAAATTTTATATGGGTTTATACGCATGTGATAATAATGCGTACATTTTAATTGGTTGAATTTATTAATTGATAAAATTTTAATTTATCCATAATTTTTAATTAATAGATTTTCCGGGGTACTACAAACCCTCTGTTTTAGCCCTCTAAAAGTGCAGGTTTCTACTGTTAAAATCGCCCTTATGTGTGCATATTTGCCTTAGAAATGCCCTCATGTTGCTAGCAAATGGGTTGGACAATCAATGTCCATGCCCAAAGCTTAGCATCTTGTGCAAGAGGCCCATTAGATCCCTGTTTTGGCTTCCTTAAAACTCAGATTTTCATGGTTCTAAGTGGCCCATTAAGAGGTTTTTGTGCTTAAGGGGATGCCCATTTGCAAGCCAAGGGTTGAGCACCCAATGCTCATGCCCCCATACTTAGCACCCATAATGGACATCCCAATAAGCCTATCATTGGGCCTAGAACTGCCTCTCACATGGGTGAGACCAACTCCAAAATGTTGGCTCTTTGCCCACAAAAGAAGGGTTTCAGCTGATCAGCCCTGTGGGTGGCCTTCTGATTCGGCAGCCTTGAACCGGCCTGCCGAATCGGCAGCCAGCCCCCACCCTTGGCCGGGCCATGGAAGTTAAACCATGCTCCACATGGTTCGGGCCAAAGAAATGGACAATGGACCGATGAGAAGCCCATTTAAACCCGGGTTGGACAACGTGATGTCTATGCCCGGGCATATGGGCCCGCACATGCTTCATCTACCGATCGGTATTTGTGTGGTCATGGTGATACCTACCCCCACCGAAGGCTTGCCTTGGGGGTTGGTGCCATGTGCCATTAGGGTTATGTCTTTATTTGGCATACGCCCTCTCTTTTGGTACTGCCTCCATTTTGGTGGGTGTGTACCGTGCTCTCCCCCTATCAACCAAGATAAGGGGAGATGCTGCCGAATTTTCGCCGTGAAGGTCGAATCGGCAAGGGTCCTTTTCCTCTCTTAAAAGAAACCCCCAAAATCTAATGGAGTGGCGCCGAATCGCGAATAGAGCCACGTTGCACACCCTTTAAAAGAATAAGAGAGCTAATTAAAAGAATGTTTCATTATAAGGGCAACAAATGAGCAAATAAAAGCGTTCTACGTTGCACATGTTTTAAAAGAGCAAGAGATCAAATCAAAGTCTTTTCATGATAAAAAAATAATAATAATAAGAAAATAGGCCAACCCTCATTCTCACAAGCTTCAAATGGAACAGAAGAACAAATTGAAACCCTTTTTTGACATAAAGGACAAAGGAGCAAATGGCTCATTTTTGCCACTTGCATGTTTTCAAAAGAACTGAAGAACCTTTTCATGGTAAAAGAAACAAAAGATCAAATTGAACATTTCTCAAGTAACAAATGACAAAAGGCCATCCCATGTCTTATAAAAGAACAAACCGTCAAATGAACTTTTCCAAACAAATAGAAGACTCTCTCTCGTTTTAAAAGAGTAAAAGACCGAATTAAGACTGTTTTCATGTTAATGAAAAGAATAAATGGGTAAATGGGTAAAAAGACTCAATCACATTTAAATAAAAGACCTGGCAACCTCGAATAGGCATCGTGTCTATTTATCATTCCGGCCTAGTTTTGAGTTGCACTTTTCATCAGATGTCTCCGTATCAAGGCCACAAGGCTTTCTAATTTCTGGCGATTAATCAAGGGTTTTCCCTCCCAGAGGGATGTAATTAACGTCGTTGCGTTTAGGCAACGACGGGATTTTGGTTCAGGACCCGACACCTCACTTTCGTTTGACGAAGTCAACCGGCGCGCACAACAGACCTAAAGCCCTCTGACTCTCGGAGGCAAACCATTACGTTGTCACTTTGGTGACTGGCACGCCCGCGCTGTGCGAATTGCCGATTCATCTCACGTCACTCTTGCTCATGTAGCATTCGACGAGACTTGGATTCACAATACGCATGCACCCATGAGAAACATGAGAAAACATGATAAATAGATATTTTAAAATTAAAATTTTCCATTTCCACAGCGTGGCACGCCTAGTGGGACCAAGCTTCCCTTCATCTCTTCGCCAAAATAGAAAGCCTTGTGGCCTTCATACTCCATACTGACTGCTGGTTTGAACTGACTTGCAGGTGACTAACAGACCCATGGCTGAAGTGCGGTTCGGACCGCAAATTGTTCGGGACCATGCCCGGTATGGCTACCTCGCCGTTCCAACTCGCTTTGGAAGCTTTCCCCCGGTCGTGGAATTCCCCAACTTCTTGGGGGTTGCCTTCGTCAACATACTGCACCAAGAAGCCGGAGCTGAAGCTAAAGTGAGTGTAAAGGAGCTAAGTTGCCAAGTCCATCATATGAACCGTGGCAACAGAAGAAACAACAAGGGACCCAGGGGGCATCAAGCTAGTGCTGGGAAGGCCAAAGGACCAAGGGGGCATCAAGCTAGTGCTGGGAAGACCAATGGACCTAGGGGGCATCAAGCTAGTGCTGGGATGAATAATGGACCCAGGGGGCATCAAGTCAATGTTGTGAAGGCTACAACTGTCACTCCCCTCAAAGCACGTGTCTCTAGCTCTGGAAAGAGCATGCTAGTTGGCAAATCAGAATCCATCTGCAGAGCAGTTGTGCTATAATGGAACCAAATCAGTGGTGCCAACTGTGCCAACAAGAAATTCCTTCCAAGCATTAGAAGGAAGAGAGAAATGTATAATACATTCAAAAGCAATTGGCCCCAAAGCTAATAAATTCAAGCAAGTTTGGTATCTAAGAAGACCCAAGCCCTTCAACCAGTGAAGCGACAACATGACAAAGACAATGAGATAAATGCAAAAGGCAAAATAGGTGTTGATCAGCTAGCTCCAACAGCTCCCGTGCTAGTGTTCAAATCTTCTGCACGGCAAGGGACTATTTTCTGCTACACTGCATACCACAACAAGACAGCTAATCTGGAGCGTCTGGCTCATATGCCCCTGCTGCAGAGGAGGGGTCCAATATTTGTCCCTTCATTTATGCAAGCAGCTAATGAGACTAATCAGACTATGTCCAATCATTTTTATGATCTGGCAAAACCTTCCCTTGAAGCGGCCCAAGGTGGTCTATCATGTTGTGAAGCTAGAAATGAAAATGAGAAAGAAAAAGGAAGGAAAAGACAGCAACAAAGGAAAAGAATATGAGAAAGGAAATAGAAGAGAAAAATTGAAAGAAAATGAGAAAATGCAAGAAAAGAAAGAGCAAAAATATTTGAAAGAGAAAGGAAAAGAAGAGAAAGAGGAAATTGTCGTGAGCCACTGGCTCAAGAAAATGATGCATTACACATTCTCCCCTGTTATATGGCTAGCATGCTTAGCCGGTGTGGAGTTCCCCCTGAAGAAGAAGGGGAACCACCCAAATTTACCGAAGAGCCAGAGTCTCTTGCCAGAAGGAAAAGACTGACGGCAAAACTCCAATAGTCAGAAAAGCAACTGCAATGACAATGATGTTGAGGAAGATAACAAGTTGCCATCTACCTCCTCCTTAAAAGAGACTTCGGTTAGGGCAACAACTAACATCCCTACCATGTCTGTACATGATCCTGCTGTGATAGTCTTGTTACAGAAATGTCAGCTGGAAATTGAAATGCTGAGAAAACAGGTTCAAGAAAGAGATGAATACATCATGGCATTAAAGGGCAAAGAGAGCATAGTCAAAGCATTGCAAGGCAGCATCAGCTCTCCCCAAATTCCACCAACAATGACACAGCCGATGTCAAGCCACACTGGGGGCATTTCACCCCTGAATACATGTCAAGAGACCTCAAAACAATCTACAGAGCAAGGGCTTCCACAAGCTGAAGGGTTAACGCTACAGTCGGCCCACAATCGCTTGAGTTTAACAGATCCAGCATTGATGAGCAGCTTGGTGAAATTAACAGAAACTTGTGAAAGTACTGCTACCACACTTAATACTCACCAAGCTCCATACCCTATATGTCATGATATGGACTTTATCGATGCAATGGGGCATTTGACTCTAGATGTGTCTTGTCAGATGACGCCTCGTGCATCCTTGCTGAACAGACATTCACATTCAAATCTCCTGGCAGCATCTTTGGCAGATCGGCTAGACAAACATGGGAAGTCTGATGGTGACAAGACAAATAATATTGTCGCAGAAATTGAAGCATTTCTAGCAAGATATCCCAGTATCCCATTTGTAGGACAAAGGGGGAAATCAATTGATAAGAAGTCTGCCAGAAAGGAGGTACACACTAAAAATCTTAAGGCCTTCGAGTTGTTAAGAGATGCAAGTAAATCTACAATTGGAGCCTCTAGTACCACGTCTAAAGGCCCAAGACGTATCATTCCTTTCCAGGATAAAGTTAAAAAACCCTATTCATTCCCCAAGGAAAAGACAAGGGTACTATTTGAATGGGCAATTGAATACAACAAAATTGCACTACCGGTGCCCAAAAGACCTGAGCAAGCAGGGAAGAAGGATGATCCCCGGTACTGTCTATACCATCAGATCCTGGGGCATCCTTTGGAAGACTGTTATGTTTTCAAAGACATCATGGAGTCTTTGATCACAAAAGGGGAATTGCAAATGGGCAAGTACAAGGTGGATCCGCCACGCCCACATGAAGCCCAGCCCGACAGGAAGCTCGGCAAAAGCTGTAAATGTAGTTTTCTCTATCAGCAGCTACCCCAAGAGATGCCAAGGGTGGTCTGAAAGATACAGACACCCAGGAATGAGGTAGAATGCAAAGAAGCCAAAAAAACAGACAAAGCTCTGCAATATACACTTGCTATATGACCGTAGTGGATGGTCAACACGGGGATATGCCTCCTGAGCAAGATGAATTGCCAAGGCTCAATGAAGGGCCGAATCCTCCTGTCAGGAGGGAAGAAGCCAAGGGCAAAGCTCCAATAGTCTCAGCGGCCCAAGAAGAGGCTGCAGATATAATAGCACCTGATAATATCAGCAATCTGCCACCTACCCCTCTGGGAGGAGCTCCAATTGAAGTGATATCTGATGTCCCTAGCACTCATACATATGATCCTGCTGTGGCAGCATTGATACAAAGATATCAACATGAGATTGAAAGTTGAAAAGACAAATTGAAGAAAGAGACATCCAGACTCTTGCACCAAGAGAAGCAGGGGGCATAATGGGGGCACCACAAGTTGACACCAACTTGCCCCACACCCTATTACAACCAACAATGCCCCACTCAGTATCAGGCCTTACTGGGGGCACCTCAAGCCCAATAGCTCTAGAGCAGCCCATAGCCTGCCAAATAGCACCTCAAGGGCCCGCCACCATGGCTCGGGTGCAGTCGGCGCCTCCTCATCCAGACATGGTTCGGACACCGATTATGAATAGACAAATGTTGGAACAGATCATAGAAACAAAACTATCTGGAATGGACAAGTCTGACCAAGCCCTATTTGAGGTGTACCAAGTTCCATACCCTGTATGCCATGCTGCAAAGAGATTACCTCTTGGCGTCATCAAGCCACCCAAGTTTGAAAAGTTCAATGGGCAAGGATCGCCAAAAGAGCACGTTGCACATTATGTCAACGTAATGGGCGATTTGGCCACAGATGAGTCATATTTGCTCAAATTCTTCGGATCTTCCCTGACTGGACTGACCTTTGAATGGTATTCAAATTTACCAGTCGGGTCCATTATAGACTGGCCAGATATGCAAAGGAAGTTCATAGAAAGATTCTATGTTGCTGAAAGAGAAATCACACTGGTCGAGCTATATGCAACCAGGCAACAAGATAATGAGTCGGCTCTAGACTATGTCAAAAGGTGGAGAGAGCTCAGCATGAGATGCAGACGGCCACCACATCCGGAAGACGCCGTTCAAATATGCAAGCAAAACCTGGACAGGCATGTCCTAGAAAAGATGATCGGTATTGAGATCAAGTTCTTCGACCGGCTAAATAAAGTTGTGGCCGAGATCGAACAATTCCAATCCAGGTATCCCCCTGCCAATGCATCAAGTCAGGAAAACAGATTGCTTGGGAAAAGGCCAATACCTATAGATGTTCATACTGTGAACCTCAAGGCCTTTACGCAACAAAAGAGTGAAGATGGCCCTCCTATTGTCAAACAAATGAAGCGACATAAAAAGAGTTCATTACAAGAGAAGATGCAAAAGCCATACTCATTTCCAAAAGATAAGACATAGACCCTCTTTGAATGGGCACGTCGACATAACAAAATCATCCCACTCGAGTCTAGAAGGCCAGATGACATTAAGAAGAAAGACGATCCCCGGTTCTGCTTATATCATCAACTGCCGAGGCATGTCACAGAGGACTGCTATGTCCTCAAAGACAAAATTGAAGCATTAATAAGAAAAGAAGAACTGCAAGTGGGCGAGTACAAAGTGGACCCGCCGCGCCCTCACGAGGCTCCAATGCAATAGAAAAGAAGAGCATACGGCAAGCGGGCCAGCCAATATGGGGGCAAATGCAACCTATGATATCCAAGCCAGGAGAGCATAAATAGCCCAAGATGCTCGATGCACAGATGAAGCTTATGCCCCCCGGGGAAACTTCAAGACCTCCAGCCAACAAATAGATAAGGGCCAGCTCGTCAAGATTAAGTGATTCTGGGGGCAGATGCAGATCAAATATGTAATGTCCATACATGTAAATACTCATTCAAAAAAAATGATGACAAAAAAGAGCAAAAAAAATAAAAATAAAAAAAGAAAAGAAAAAATAGCCTGCTGAGGTAGTCACACCGACTACCCAGCATGAGACCTGATCATTGAGGCGGTCTCGACCGGCTCTTTTAGGGCCACCTGAGGTATTATTGTCGATGACGAGCAGCAAAAAAATAAATAGGCCAACCATACCGCTAGTCGGACTATGGTTCTGAGACAAATAATACCTCAACAGAATTGTATATTTTCTGCAGGGCGATGATATGAGCCCGCATGATCATATCGCACCGGGCTTTCACCGCTTATATCTATATTCATACTTGGGTTTTCTTGCCGGATTTTGAGTGCATATTCTTTTTCCGGATCCCTAATAAAGCCGTCGAAGGATTTATCCTTATTCAGGCATCATTTGCATTAAAAAAAAACTGGCAAATTGTCAATCATATTTTTAAAAGATTCATATTTTAAAATCGGCAAGCTTGCCATTCATGATTTCAAAAAAAACTCATATTTTAAAAAGTGGCGTATCGCCAACCATGTTTTCAAGAGTCATATTTTAAAATTGGCAAGCTTGTCACTCATGATTTCAAAAGAACTCATATTTTTAAAAGTGGCGTCTCGCCAACCATGTTTTCAAAAGTCATATTTTGAAATTGGCAAACTTGCCACTCATAATTTCAAAAAAAAATCATATTTCAAAAGTGGCGTCTCGCCAACCATATTTTCAAAAGTCATATTTTCAAATCGGCAAGCTAGCCATTCATGACTTCAAAAGAACTCATATTTTCAAAAGTGGCGTCTCGCCAATAATGTTTTCAAAAGTCATATTTTAAAATTGGCAAACTTGCCATTCATGATTTCAAAAGAACTCATATTTCAAAAGTGGCGTCACGCCAATAATGTTTCAAAAGTTATATTTTAAAATTGGCAAGCTTGCCACTCATGATTTCAAAAGAACTCATATTTTTAAAAGTGGCGTCTCGCCAATCATATTTTCAAAAGTCATATTTTCAAATTGGCAAGCTTGCCATTCATAATTTCAAAAGAACTCATATTTTTAAAAGTGGCGTCTCGCCAATCATATTTTCAAAAATCATGTTTTCAAATTGGCAAGCTTGCCATTCATATTTCAAAAGAACTCATATTTCAAAAGTGGCGACTCGCCAATCATGTTTTTAAAAGATTCATATTTTAAAATTGGCAAGCTTGCCATTCATGATTTCAAAAGAACTCATATTTTCAAAAGCGGCGACTCGCCAACCATCTTTTCAAAAGTCATATTTTAAAATTGCCAAGCTTGCCACTCATGATTTCAAAAGAACTCATATTTCAAAAGTGGCAATTTGCCAATCATATTTAAAAAGACATATTTCAAAATTGGCAGTTTGGCAATCATATTTCAAAAGACATATTTTAAAACTGGTAATTTGCCAATCATATTTCAAAAGACATATTTCAAAACTGACAATTTGTCAATCATATTTCAAAAGACATATTTCAAAACTGGCAATTTGTCAATCATGTTTCAAAAGACATATTTCAAAACTGGCAATTTGCCAATCATGTTTCAAAAGACATATTTCAAAAGTGGCAGTTTGCCAATCATGTTTCAAAAGTCATATTTCAAAAGTGACAATTTGCCAGTCAAATTACAAAATCGACGTTTTTTTGAAATAACGATGCGTCAATCATATTTGAAAATTCATGTTTCAAAACTCAAAATCATGTTTTTCAAATGGGACCTTAGCGCCCACATATTTAATAAAAGATCGAGGCCTTTACGCCCTCACAAATTTCAAATCGGGCTTCTTCGCCCCCATGTTTTCAAAATGGGCCTCTGTGTCCACATATTTCAAAATCAGGCTTCCACGCCTTTATGTTTTAAAATTGGACCTTCGCGTCCTCACAATTTCAAAAGCGGCTTTTTCGCCCTCATATTTTTAAACTGGGACCTTAGCGCCCGCATGTTTAATAAAAAGATCGAGGCCTCTACGTCCTCATAGATTTCCAAAAGCGGGCTTATTTGCCCTCATGTTTTCAAATTGGGTCTGTGCCCACATGCTTTAAAATCGGGTTTCCACACCCTCATGATTTCGAAATCGGGTCTTTGTGCCCAATATTTTCAAAATTGACTAAAAAGACATTTAAAGCAAAAGAACTTTAAAAGACAAGTTAATCTCAAAGGAGCTGCAACTGCGGGATAAGTTTCGTAGTCCATTCTCAGTTTGTGGAACATTTCCCACATCTGGGGTCTCCGAGAATTCAAAATCAAATTAACCTCAAAGGAGCTGCAACTGCGGGATAAGTTCCGTAGTCCATCCTCAATTTGTGGAACATTTTCCACATCTGGGGTCTCCAGGGATAAAAGACAAATTGACCTCAAAGGAGCAGCAACTGTGAGATAAATATCGCAGTCCATCCTCAGTTGTGGAATATTTCCCATATCTGGGGTCTCTAAAGATATAAATCAAAATTGACCTCCTATAAACAGACACTGCGGACAAGTACCGTAATCCAGCCTCCTTTTGTGGAATGTTTACCACATTTGAGGTTTCTAAAAGACACACATTAAAAAAAGAAAAGAAAAAGAAGAGACAAAATAATAGAAACTAATAAATGATCAATGGAAAAATGAAAGGATTAAAAAGAGATGATGAAATGAAATTTCGTTCAAAAAAAAGAGGACAAAGAAAAGAAAAGAAAAAATAAGAAAGAATAAGAAGAAAAGAAAAGAAAAGAAAAGAAAAAAAGAAAAAGAAAATATCATGAAAATGATCAAAAAAAAAAAAAGACAAAGAATCTTGAAAGAAATAGAACATTTGATTTAAGAAGTCGGGCCTCTCTGCCCACGTGTTGGGCTCCAGTGCTTGAATTCTTAATCAATCCACCAGGAGCTGCAACTGCGGGATAGATACCGTAGTCCAGCCTCAGATCGTGAAATGTTGTCCGGTCTGGGGTCTCCAAAGATATAAAAAGAATCCATTTAAGGAGCTGCAACTACGGGAAAATACCGTAGTCCAGCCTCAGTTCGTGGGATTATTTCCGTCTGAGGTCTCCGAGGATATAAGAATCCATCTTCAAGGAGCTGCAACTATGGATAAATACCGTAGTCCAGCCTCAGTTCGTGGGATTAGTTCCGCGTCTGAGGTCTCCGAGGATATAAGAATCCATCTCAAGGAGCTGCAACTGCGGGATAAGTTCCGTAGTCTATTCTCAGTTTGTGGAATATCTCCACATCTGGGGTCTCCAGGGATATGAGACAAACTATTCTCCGAGGAGCTACAACTACAAGATAAGTATTGTAGTTCGATCTCAGCCCGTGGGACAATTGCCACGTGAGATCTCCGAGGATTTAAGAGTTAAAATTGGGTTTCCAGGTCTAATGTTTATATAACTAGATCATTTTGCAGGAATCGTACATTATCATATCCTTTTTGCGGCGGTCCGGGGGATTTAACATTGAGCTTTGCCATTCCATGCCCAAAGATCCCCCAAGTCAATATGGTGGAGCCACCTTCACAATGGTCGATGGTTCGAGATGGCGTCATTATGCTTCAACGTCAGAAAGATCCAACAACTCATGAAGCTAAATTCGACATTGCCTCGAAGACATACACCCTATAGTCTTTCATGTTCAAGAACTCTGAGGGTACACTATTGAATGTATGCTCGTGGTGCATATCCTGCGACATTTCTGTATTAAAGAAAAGAATGAAATGATAAAAAAATGATGAACAAAAGGGCTAAAAATAGAGATGCCCGTCGGACCTACTCTGGTTTCACTGCCAAGTAGGGGTAAAAAGGACAAGAAAAACCCGGCCACGGTGAAAACCTGAAAGGGCGTCGTGGGCAAAAATGGGAACCTTGCTACGTGAAAACCCGAAAGGGCGCGTAGGCAAAAGCAAGAAGGGGCTAACTCCGGTGAAAACCCGAAAGGGCGCTTGGGTCAGTAATGTGTTAAAAAAAAAAGAAAGAAAGAAAATGAATGAAGTCAAAATGTCAAAATGGCAAGAAGGGGGAGTTCCATCCCTGCTCTTTCAAGAAACCCCCTTTTTGCTATACATTCTCTGAATCCAGCCATACACTTTCTGGTCAAAATGAAACCTCAAAACTTAGACAAGCTGTCTCTTGCCATCTATGCCTCACTCATATACACACTTGCTGTCGACAAGTAATAGGACCCTAGGTTTAGATAACTTTTGTCTTTTCAAATTCCAAATAAAGCTTAGCTTTGACTTCCTGCCTTGGCTAACCAATAGATGTTTACCTTTAGAACCCTTGTTGAAGCTAGCACATAGGTTTTCCAGGTTACCATTTTGCAATCAACCCAAATAACCTCACACCATCTACAACATCATGGTATGATTGGTGGTTGAGTTGTATTCCACTCGTGAATCTCTCTTTATAGTATATATATATATATAAAAGAGGCTTAAAATAGAGGTGCCTCTCTGGACTTGTCTAGGTTTTCCCTGGACAAGGGTAAAAAGAGCTAAAACCCGGTCATGGCGAAAACCCGAAGGGCACCATGGGCAAAATTGGTACCCTGGGGATAAGAGAAGAAGATACTCAGGTAGCCTTTTCCACAGGTAACCCTCTCCGCAGTAACGCCCGTTCATGTGCTTCTGTAAAGAAGATGTATTGCAACGCCCATATGGATTCAACAAAGGGTGGGCTCAGTCATCATTTGTTATGGATCTTTCCCTCATCCCCAAAATCCGGTGGTGAGGAGAGGAGACCCTCACATATTAACCCTTCGTTTTCATTTTTGGAATCTGATATGGGACTATAAGCTCACATCCTATATACGTTACACCTCCATGAGCACAAGTGGCGACTGTGGCAGAGGCTGCTCCACAACAGCAGCCCGCAATGGCAGCGGTGGTGGTAGCAACAGCTCCACGACCCCATGGAGAGGAAGAAAGATAAGAGAGAGAGAGGGAGAGAGAGGCCGTGAGGGAGGGAGAGCTGCGAGAGAGAGAAAGAGGAGAGTGCAATGGAGATAGAGGAGAGGGGAAACGATTGCGGCGGCTAGGGCTCGGAAGAAGAAGAAATGAAGAGGAGGAAGAAGAAAGAGAGAAAAAGGAGAGGGGCGGGGTTGCGTGCTGAGAGGAGAGGAAAAGCAAAGAGAGAATCTCTCACCCCTGCCTCATGGGCCCACGGCCTCATAATACCTATAAAATTAACATGCATAATATCTGATACCACAAACTTATATTGTATGTACAGGATATCATAATAAGAAATTTGTTTTCTTTGTATCTTTTTCTTGCGAAGAGAAACAGGTGTGATTATTTCTTACTGGTTGCTGGTTGTGGATAAGCAAGTTAAGTTCCTTCTTACTTTTCTTCCGCAAAATCTTGCTAAAGGCAGCGATGTAAATACAAAAAATGGGGAGGATTTTCAGAAAATCAGATATCAATTACTCATCAGATGATGGGGTAGGCGGCTGCATCTCATTGGCTTTACTGTGTCATGCTTCACGTTATGTACTAATTTATATTTTTTGCATATGAATCAAAATCCAACAAAATTGAGGATTTATCACTCTTCCATTTGCATTTGATACATAACACAAAGAACACCAATAGCGTGTCATTAGACCATGTAACATTCTTCTTGAGCACACTTATAGACAGAAAATGGTTCAAAAACCATCCCAGGCTCCTTTGGCATACTATTGGCATTATTGATGATAGGTAACTAATGCAAGTGCATCAGTGATGAATCTGTAAATTTTTGTTCTAAGGATGGTTTTTATGCAAAAAAAAAGCTCTAAATAATAATGTAGTTCAAGCCTTTCATGGACCTCTCTTGTTTTGCTGATGCTTATTGCCGTTAGTGTAACATATACATGGCAAGAATGTTGAAGGTGCCTCAGCTGTTTTTGAATGTCTATGTTGTTTGTTGGAAAGAAGATGAGAAAAAAGCTTTATAGTAATCCTTGGAAACAGAAGCCATGAAATCTATCTCATATGTGTTCTTTATTGTCATATTTCATTGTCAAGGTACATCACAGAAGCAGCAAATGAATGCATAGTATATTTCCACAGACAGAGGCTAGGGACAACATGTGAGCATAAGTCACGCAAACAACCTTTTAACAACCTAACTAAGAACTCATCGAATTTGATAAATGGGACTATTTCTTGATGACTTTTGCCCTTCCTGAATTTGATGAGTTAGTTGGAGATCTTGAAGTTGAAACCTGCCATATTGTATCCAGTATTTCTTGGTTTCCTTTTATTTCTTTTAGTTGCTTTCCTGAACTTCTGCATTCTGTCTTTTTCCTATGTACTTTTCTATTTTAGCATGACCTCAATGTAGATTTTGTCTCCTGTTAAAATCTCCTTAGTCTTCTGTGAAGAATGCAACTAGCTAATATGCAGGAAAGCAATTCGTTAGCTGTAGCTTCTGTTGAATTCTCAGAAGACTTCTCCTCTTCACTTGCTAGTTGCTGGGAAACTGCTGTAAGTTTTATTTTTTTTACACTTCAATCATTATAGCATTATTTATGTTTAAAATTGGCTGTCATGGCTTTTGTGAAAATATTCAGGTTTACCCCTGTTCTCTGATGCTTTGATTGAGATAATTTAAATTTTCTGGACAGTGTTTAACATTCATCTGAAAGTACCCATTGATGGTTTCTTAGTCTGCAACCCACAACCTGTATGTTATTGAACAAACTGCAACCCAAAACTAAAGTTATTGGGTGGAGAGGACTAGAACCAATATAGACTTGTGGTGGCCTGTGACCATCTGATATTGGGACTAAGCAGCTTTTGATTACTAAGACCTCACAATAAGAGGAACCGATTGCAAAACCTTGTTACTGAATAAAGCAGCATGCGGTGGTCTGCGATGCCCACTATGAGATGACACAATTGACAATATCCTTGATGCTTGTTAGTGTAGAAAATATTGTTTGTTTGTTTGCCTTGTCTTCTTCTGTTTCTTCTTTTGTGAAACCTGTAGGCATTTCAGGATATCCAAAAAATTGCTACTGATGGTTAGTTGTATATTGTGTCATGTAAGTTCATTTTAAAATGCTTGTTCTAGTTGATTTACTTCTCTTTGAACTCGATACCACTATCAACTAAATGCTGCTTCTGTCTTCTGAAAGTGGATGGTTTGTTGTTAATCTTTTCTTAGTACTATATTATGGTTATTTCAGGCAAAATGGTCTTTATATTCTTCTCATGATGATCTGCAAAGGTTAATCAAGCAGGTCCTCTCTTGGGATATAAGATCTCTGTCTCAGAAAAATAGACCTCACAGCACACCAGTAGAGCAGAACATCAGAGGTTCTGATCTCCCACCTGATATGATAGATGTATCGGACCAAAGTTTCGGCAAATGTGGGAACTTTTCAGCATCATCGCCTGGTGAAGTGATATATCACCTGGTTGTGGAAGGAATTGATGTCAAGTATAGGATAGATGATAACTCCAACATCATGGTGGAGAATGCCTCCCTTTCAGATGCTGTAAATTGCACTCGAGATCGACAAAATTTCATCACATGGACAGACAAGTGGGCTTAGTGGAATGCAAAAAAAATTTCCAGCGGGAAATGGTTTGCAATTTATTTCATTCTATAGATTGACAAAGTTGCATCACATGGAGAGACAACTTTGCTTAGTGGAATGCAATTTTTTCCCAGGGGGAAATGGCTTGCAATTTATTTCATTGAGACATTCTGGGAAAACCTTGTCCTTTGCTCCAGCAAAGCCAACTAAGGTGTGACTGTCACTTAGCGACAATGGAGGATATGCGGCTCTCTCCATCGCTTCCCCGATGGCATGCACACCAAGCCATTAGCCAGCCAGCTGTTTGATCTTCAAAAGTACTCTTCCACCATGCATTGGATCGATTCACTTGGTGAAGCACAAGGTTAGTTCTCTATACTGGAATTAGCCAAGTTTCTAGGAAGCGTATGTTTGTTATTGCTGCATTAGGATGATCTAAGCTTGGTCCCAGCCCCGACAGGCCCCTGGCTTGGACAGGAGAGAATTGGACCTGCCCAAATCCGACCAGGCTACCTAGTCTGTGAGAGTGGGTGTGGTGAGTCGGGGCTGCCAGCTGCCTTTATACCCTTTCCTGTACTTTGCTACCAGGCTTTTGCATAATCCTGCAGTTCTTTTCTAGATGTGGTACTAAGTTTGACTTGTATATGTAAATGGCTTGCAAACCCTCCAGTGTTCTTTTGCCCATTAGTTACCTTAACTTCAGATGGACTAAAGCATGAAAGATGACTAATCTTGTCCCATATTTGTCTGGTGTTTAGTTGTCTGCTGTGAATTGACTCCCAAACATTTGTGACTATTTGTGTATATTTCCTATATTAATTGTCAGAAATATCTTTGATCTGTTATTATAGTTGCAACTATACCCTTATAAGGGTACATATGCAAAAGTTTCTTGAGTTTTTTTTGCACATATATTCCTATAAAGGGTATAACATTACAATAGATCAGAGATATTTCAGATAATTGATGTAGATCAAGAGTGTAGCGATCTTTGTATGGGTATATATATGTAAAAATCTCTTTTTATTTTTGTCTTTAATTAACAGGTATATGTACAAATTTATCGATATTAATCATAAGATTGTGACCAAGATTCTAAGTATTTTACACAGACAGTCTTGTAAGCCTTTTTGCGAGTCTGAAAACAACGCAAGTCGTCCTGTTGGATTGAGTCGTGATAAAGAGGCTGCCAACTCTTGGCTGCCTGTTATAATAAACCGTATTAATGGTGAGGAAAGCATGCATGCTTGTTTAAACACATCAAGTAATATTTTTGACAATTTTTGGAAGTAACAAATTAATATGCAAGGATCGACGTACGTGATATATATTAACACACAATGGAGGTTCTTTAATTGACAATTCAATGGTATTTTATGTAATGGCCTATGTGACTTGAAGTGTACAATGCATCAAACATATGAGATCGATGCACACGAAAATCCTTTTTTCCTTTTCCAGTTACAAAAGTTCATCGGATTTATTCCAAGTGTTGAATTCAATCGCGTCGTCCACCGCCATGTTTCTTCTCGTACGTCATCCTGCTTGAGACACCAAGGCAAGCTCCTGTTCATCGCCCTGCCGGCGTAGTCCTTCACCGTCACCCTGCCGTTTCTCTTCGCCGTTCAGATCGGGTGAGCCTCCGGCGGCGTCCCCGGGCGGGTGATCGTCGACCGGTGCAGGCGCGTGGCGGTCATTCGCACGTGGTGGTTTTATGAAGACTAAGGCGAGGAGCAGCGCCGCGACCGAGGTGGCAGCGGTGATGAAGAAGAGGCCGCGAAGGCTGTAGAAGGTGAGCCTGGTGGCGGAGGGGATGGTGTCCTGGTCGTTGCATGTGGAGTTGGTCTCCATCCACTTCCTCTCTATGTCGTCCATGTCCGGCCCCTGCGTCACCTTCAGCACCGCCGCCGAGACGTCGGAGAGCAGCGGGGAGTCCTTGGGAAACACCTGCATGCGTGTTTTGCACGTGGGGATTCGTGCGTAAATTAATGCCAAGTAATATAATCTGCTCATGATCCATCGCATGCATGCATTCTTCTCTTGATTGTTCGGTCGATTATTGAGTACTTTATGACTGCATTCATGCAATTAATCTTATTTGATCGCGTACGTTTGCATTAAAGTTGAAGGAATTTCTCCCACAAAAGATTTCAGGGTTGTTAGTTGTGAAAATGAGTAATATTTGGTGCAGGGGATGAATAGTTAATAATTGTCTGATTTATGCGTATATTATCTCGCGGTGATATACATCAAGTATTTCTCTCTAAAAATAACGATGCAATCTTATTTGGCTTTTGATATCACGTACGGGTACATTTTAAAATCGGTGTATACTTCTTATTCTGTTAAAATTAAGAGTATTCTTCTTGGTTTATTGTATATTTTTTTCTCCTATGATGATTTTTATTGGATATAAGCCGGGTTGGTTTGATAGTCAGGTTACCTCTCTCTGAGTAAGTATCCCTTACTCAGGGATAAACACCTCCCCATATTTTGGTGAGGAGGGTGAGGGTACTTAGGGATACCTAGGGTAAGGTGAGTATTTTTTTTATTTTTTTTAAAATATTATTAAAATTTAAATATTATTTTATTATATATCTCTTAATATTATCTCATTTTTTTATTTTTTTAAGAAGATAAATTAAGTCAAAACTTTTAGTTGACTAAAAAAATAAAAAATGGGTTCTTCTGCCAGATAGAAAGTGGAGGTGGAGTAGGGTACTGGGCCCTATAAGGTGGGCGCCTATCACTCCATTGATGAAGCAGAGTTATGTAGTAATCATACGGAAGCAAGGTGGAAGAGTGGTGAAGATGGAAGAACTTTACTTACGAATCCGAGCCCTGCAGTCCTCTTCGTGGGGTGTCCCAGGATGGTGTAACCAGTGCAATACTTCTTCATGAAGATCTTGAGATACGGGAGTTCATGGAAGACGGCAGCCACCGTCCCGTTGGAGAGCGCCGCGGCGTATTCGTCAGGCCCCGCCAAGGGCACCAGTCGAGACTCGCCAAAGCTCCGCTTCAGCAGGC